>CAUYLG010015734.1:0-95000 GCA_963573385.1 Cacajao melanocephalus | reverse complement strand
AAAAATGGATTTAAGGTATAAACATAAGAAGTACTTGCTGAAGGGTAGGGCAGGAAGAAGAAAAGATCAGTTATGATTCAGGTAAACACAGTGGACATTAAAAAAAAAAAAACAGGAACCTGAATTAGAGAAAATTTTTTGCCATTTAAAAACATCATATATAGATACATACATATCCATTTTTGCACAAGTTACTAATAGTGAAAGTTTTTAGTGTTAACAGTTGTTTCCACCTTTAACATAATATGCTTAGATATACAGTATCAATTTATAGGATTCCTTAAGAAGCATTATCTTATATACTCATGTTTAGAGATCACAATTTAATTCGTTCATTAAAAGACCCTTTCTGGAAGTTGATTTTTTTCTAATTCTTATTGTAATTGCATTGTTCTAATCTTGTATTATAAAGGCAGCTGCTTGCCTATCATTTGTACTTTCCTCCTTAATCCTGACTCAGTGAATTAACCTTTAATTACAGCCATTAAAATTGAAATGAGCCTCTTGTCTGGCTGGGGCTGCCCCCTTTCAGTGCATGATTCTGATGAAAATTTTTAGGGTCAATGAATATGTCCCATGTCATGTCTGATAGCTGCTAAAGATGTGAGGAGGTAAATGTTACCTTAGAAAGATGTGCTTTAAATTTTTAGGAGATCTGCTCTGTTGACAGAAAAATAAAATCAAAATGCTATGTTTTTGTTTTTCAGCTTACCATGCTTTATTTTTAGCTAAATTAAGAGAGAGCATTTAAGAAATATAAAGAATGGAATATTAAGCTACATTTAGTCAAATAATTTAAAGCATTAACTTAATCCCCATTTTACTGTCTTAAATATTACATGTTAAATCATAAAAGGAATGTGTAAGTAGCACAACCACTTTCTAGATATGGGCTTGATGGGAATAATTCTGTCAGTAATGTAATAAACTAACATATTAACAAGAGGGGAGGGGCCAAGATGGCTGACTAGAAACAGCTGTGGTCTGAGGCTTCCACGGAGGAGGAAAATGGTGAGTGAATCCTGCACCGGCAACTGAGGTATCTCTCATTGGGACTGACTAGGCAGTTGGCATGACCCACAGTGACTGAGGAGAAGCAGGGTGGAGCAACAGCTCACCCAGGAGCCACATGGGTCAAGGGGAGCTTCCACTCTCAGCTAAGGGAGATGGTGAGTGATTGTGCTATCCCGCCCAGGAAACCACGCTTTTTCCACGGATCTGTGCAACTCGCAGATCAGAAGATCCCCTTGTGAGCCCACGCCACCAGGGCCTTGGGTCCCAAGCACACAGCTGTGCAGATTCTCGGTGGCCCCTCAGCTGGAGACTGCTTGAGACGCCTGAGTTCCCCGTGGGAGGGGCAGCCATCATCAGTGCCGCTGCCTGCGGCCTAAAATGACTGAGCTCTGGCAGGGAAAGGCGGGGGAGGGAGGCAGCCGCCATCATTGTGGCTGCCTGCTGTCTAAGACCCAGAGCATGGCCAGACTGTCTCTTTAGACCAAACATGGACCCATTCCTCCTCTCTGAATGGGGCCTCCCTGCAGGAATTTCAGCAACTCTAGCCAGGGGTTTACGGACAGAACTTGGATCTCCCTGGAACAAAGCCCCTCTGGGGAGGGGTAGCTGTGGTCTCTGTGGATCAGTGGACTTAGTCTTTCCCCCTACCAGCTCTGAGGAATCCAGGCAGTCTGGATAAGTGGGATTCCCCCCAGCACAGCACAACCCCTCCATCAAGGGGTAGCCAGAGTGCTTCCTTAAGCAGCTTCCTGATCCCATCCTCCCTGACTGCGTGAGACTTCCCAACAGGGGTCTCTAGACACCTTACACAGGAGCATTCCTGCTGGCATCAGGTCACCTGCTCCAGAGGAAGGAGCAGGCAGCCATCTTTGCTGTTCTGTAGCCTCCAGTGGCGACACCTCCAGGAGTGAGAGAGACCCAGGAGAACAGGGTCTGGAGTGGGCCGCAGCAAACCATAGCAGCTCTGTGGAAGAGGGGCCTGACTGTTAAAAGAAAAACAAACAAACAGAAAGCAACAACATCAACAAAAAAGTCCCCACAAAAACCCCATCCAAGGGTCAGCAGCCTCAAAGATTGGAGGTAGAAAAAGTCACAAAGATGAGAACGAATCAATGAAAAAAATGCTGAAAACTCTAAAAGCCATAGTGTCTCTTCTCCTCCAAATTATTGCAACACCTTTCCAGCAAGGGTAACAAGGGTACAGAACCGGGCTGAGGCTGAGATGGATGAACTGACAGAAGCAGGCTTCTGTCTACACAGAAGAAGGTGGGTAATAACGAACTTCACTGAGCTAAAGAAGCATGTTCTAACCCAATGCAAAGAAGCCAAGAGCCATGTAAAACACTATAGGAGCTGTTAACCAGAATAACTAGTTTAGACAGGAACATAAATGACCTGAAGGAGCTGAAAAACACGACATGAGAACTTTACAATGTAATCCACAAGTATCAACAGCCAAACAGACCAACTGGAGGAAAGAATTTCAGAGCTTGAAGACTATCTTGCTGAAATAAGAAAGTCAGATAAAATTAGAGAAAAATGAATGAAAAGGAACAAACAAAACCTCTGAGAATTATGGGATTATGTAAAAAGACCTAACCTATAAATGATTGGGGTACCTAAAAGAGATGGGGAGAATGGAACCAAGTTGGAAAGCACACTTCAGGCTATCATCCAGGAGAACTTCCTCAGCCTAGCAACACAGGCCAACATTCAAATTCAGAAAAATCTAGAAAATGCCAGTAAAATACTCCATGAGAAGATCGACCCCAAGATATATAATCATCAGATTCACCAAGGTTGAAATGAAAGAAAAAATGTTAAGGGCAGCCAGAGAGAAAGGCCAGATCACCTACAAATGGAAGCCCATCAGACAGCAGACCTCTCAGCAGAAACCCTACAAGCCAGAGGAGATTGGAGGCCAATATTCAACATTGTTAAAGAATTTCCAACCCAGAATTTCATATCTGGCCAAACTAAGCTTCATAAGCAAAGGAGAAATAAAATTCTTTTTAGACAAGGAAATGCTGAGGGAATTTGTCACCACCAGGCCTGCTTTGCAAGAGCTCCTGAAGGAAGCACTAAATATTGAAAGGAAAAACTGTTACCAGTCACTACAAAAACATACTGAACTACACAGACCAATGACACTATGAAGCAACTATATTAGCAAGTCTGCAGAATGACCAACTAGCACCATGATGACAGGATCAAATTCACATATAACAATATTAACCTTAAATGTAAATGGGCTGAGTGCCCCAATTAGAAGACATATAATGGCAAGCTGGAATAAGGAGTCAAGATCCATTGGTGTGCTGTATTCAAGAGACTCATCTTGTGTGCAAAGACACACATGGGCTCAAAATAAAGGGATGGAGGAAACTCTACCAACCAAATGGAAAGCAGAAAAAAGCAGGGGTTGAAATCCTACTTTCTGACAAAACAGACTTTAAACTAACAAAAATAAACAAAGACAAAGGAGGGCATTACATACTGGTGAAAGGCTCAATTCATCAAGAAGAGCCAACTATCCTAAATATATATGTACCCAATACAAAAGTACCCAGATTCATAAAACAAGTTCTTAGAGACCTACAAAGAGATTTAAGACTCCCATACAATAATAGTGGGAGACTTTAACACTCCACTGTCAATATTAGACAGATCGTCGAGACAGAAAATTTTAAAAAATATTCAGAACTTGAACTCAGCTCTGGATCAAAAATATTCAGAACTTGAATTCAGCTCTGATACACAGCTACAGAACTCTCCACTCAAAAACAACAGAATATACATTCTTCTCACTGCCACATGGCACTTACTCTAAAATCGATCACATAATTAGAAGTAAAACACTCCTTAGCAAATGCAAAAGAGGTAAAATCATAACAGTCTCTCAGTTATCAAATTAGAACTCAAGGTTAAGAAATTCACTCAAAACCACACAACTACATGGAAATTGAACAACCTGCTCCTGAATAACTCCTGGGTAAATAATGAAATTAAGGCAGAAGTCAAAAAGTTCTTTGAAACCAATGAGAACAAAGAGACAATGTAACAGAATCTCTGGGATGCAGCCAAAGCAGTGTTAAGAGGGAAATTTATAGCACTAAATGCCCATATCAAAAAGCTAGAAAGCTCTCAAATTGGTACCCTAACATCATAACTAAAAGAACTAGAGAGCCAACAGTAAACAAACCCCAAACCTAGGAGAAGGCAAGAAACAATCCAGATCAGAGTGGAACTGAAAGAGACAAACATGAAAAACTCTTTAAAAAAATCAATGAATCCACAAGCTGGTTTTCTGAAAAAAAAAAAAAAAAAATTAATAAAAGAGACAGACCACCAGCTAGACCAATAAAGACGAAAAGAGAGAAGAATCAAATAGATACAATAAAAAATGATAAAGAGGATATTACCACTGACCCCACAGAAATACAAACAACCACCACGGAACACTATAAGCACCTCTGTGCAAATAAACTAGAAAATCTAGAAGAAATGGGTATATTCCTGGATATATACACTCTACCAAGACTGAACCAGGAAGAAGCTGAATCCCTGAACTGACCAACAAGTTCTAAAATTGAGGCAGTAATAAATAGCCTACCAACCAAAAAAAAGCCCGGGACCAAATGGATTTATAGCTGGATTCTACCAGTAACACAAAGAGGAGTTGATACCCTTTCTTCTGAAACTATTCCAAAGAATTGAAAAGGAGGGACTTCAAACTCATTTTATGAAGCCAGGAAGAGACACAACAAAAAAAGAAAACTTCAGGCCAATATCCCTGATGAATGTCAATGCAGAAATCCTCAATAAAATACTGGCAAACCAAATCCAGCAGCATGTCAGAAAGGTTATTCACCATGGTCAAGTCAGCTTCATCCCCAGCATGCATGGCTTGTTCAACATATGCAAATCAATAAACATAATTTAGCACATACATAGAACTAAAGACAAAAACCACACGATTACCTCAATAGATGCAGAAAAGGCCTTCAACAAAATTCAATATCCCTTCATGTTAAAAACTCTCAATAAACTAGGTATTGATAAAACATACTTCAAAATAATTAAGAGCTATTTATGGCAAACACACTGCCAATTATCATACTGAATGGGCAAAAGTTGAGAGCATTCCCCTTGAAAACCAGCACAAAACAAGAATTCCCTCTCTCACCACTTCTATTCAACATAGTATTGGAAGTCCTGGCCAGTTCAATCAGGCAAGAGAAAGAAATAAAGCATGTTCAAATAAGAAGAGAGGAGGTCAAACTGCCTCTGTTTGCAGATGACATGATGTTATATCTAGAAAACCATCATCTCAGCTCAAAACCTTCTTAAGCTGATAAGGAACTTTAAAATCAATGTGCAAGAATCACAAGCATTCCTATACACCAACAACAGATAAGCAGAGAGCCAAATCATTAATAAACTTTCATTCACAATTGCTACAAACAGAATAAAATACCTAGGAATATAGCTAACAAGGGAAGTAAGTGAAGGACCTCTCCAAGGGAACTAGAAACCACTGCTCAAGGAAATCAGAGAGGATACAAACAAATCGAAAAACATTCCATGCTCATGGATATGAAGAATCAATATCATGAAAATGGCCATACTGCCAAAAGTAATTTATGGATTTAGTGCTATTCCTATTAAACTACCATTGACATTCTTCACAAAATTAGAAAAAACTACTTTAAAATTCATATGGAACCAAAAAAGAGCCTGTATAGCCAAGACACTCTTCACCAAAAAGAACAAAGCTGCAGGTATCACACTACCTGACTTCAAACTATACTACAAGGCTACAGTAACCCAAACAACATGGTACTGGTAGAGAAACAGACACATAGACCAATGGAGCAAAATGGAGAACTCAGAAATAAGACCACACATCTACAACCATCTGATCTTTGACAAACCTGACAAAAACAAGCAATGGAGAAAGGATTCCCTAGTTAATAAACGGTGCTGGGAGAACTGGCTAGCCATATGCAGAAAATTAATACTGGACCCCTTCCTTACACTTTATACAAAATTAAAATGGAATAAAAACTTAAATTTGTCTGGGTGTGGTAATCCCAGCATTTTGGGAGGCTGAGGCAGGTGGATCACTGGAGGTCAGGAGTTTGAGATCAGCCTGGCCAACATGGTGAAACCCCATTTCTACTAAAACTACAAAAATTAGCCAGGTATGGTGGTGCATACCTGTAATCCCAGGTACTTGGGAGGTTGAGGCAGGAGAATCGCTTGAACCCAGGAGGCAGAGGTTGCAGTGAGCTGAGATCACACTACTGCACTCCAGCCTGGGCAAAAGAGTGAGACTCTATCTCAAGGAAAAAAAAAAAGATTAAAATGTAAAACCCAAAACTGTAAACACCCTAGAAGAAAATCTAGGCAATACCATTCAGGACATAGGCACAGGCAAATATTTTATGATGAAAATGTCAAAAGCAACTACAACAAAAGCAAAAATGGACAAATGGGATCTAACTAAAGAGCTTCTGCAAAGCAAAAGAAACTATCATCAGAGTGAACAAGCAACCTACAGAATGGGAGATTTTTGCAATCTATCCATCTGACAAATGTCTAATATCCAGAATGTAAAAGGAAATTAAACAAATTTACAAGAAAAAAAAAACCCATTAAAAAGTGGGCAAAGGACATGAACAGATACATCTCAAAAGAAGACATCTATGTTGCCAGAAAACATGAAAAAAAACTCAACATCACTGATCATTAAAGAAATACAAAGCAAAACCACAATGAGATACCATCTCACACCAGTCAGAATGGCAATTATTAAAAAGTCAAGAAACAACAGATGCTGGTGAAGCTATGTAGAAATTGGAATGCTTTTACACTGTTGGTGGAAATGTAAATTAGTTCAACTATTGTGGAAGACAATGTGGTGATTCCTCAAGAGCTAAAAGTAGAAATACCATTTGACCCATCAATTCCATTATTGGGTATATACCCAAAGGAATATAAATCACTCTATTATAAAGATACATGTACATGTATGTTCACTGCAGCACTATTCACAATAGCAAAGACAGAGAATCAACCTGAATGCCCAGCTATGATAGAACTGGATAAAGAAAATGTGGGACATATACTCCATGAAATACTATGCAGCCGTAAAAATGAACAAGATCATGTCCCTGGAGCTGAAAGCTATTATCCTCAGCAAACTAACACAGGAACAGAAAAGCAAACACCACATGTTCTCACTTATAAGTGGGAGCTGAACAATGAGAACACATGGACACAGGGAGGGGAACACCACACACTGGGGCCTGTTGTGGGGAGTGGTGAGAGGGAGAGTAACAGGATAAATAGCTAATGCATGCTGGGCTTAATACCGAGGTGATGGGTTGATACTGCAGCAAACCACCATGGCACACATTTACCTATGTAACAAACCTGCACATCCTGCACATGTAACCTGGAACTTAAAATAAAATAAAAATAAATAAACATAAAAAACTCAGTAGAGTTCTTTAAACTGACAGCAGTGTTAATGGGTTCTATACTAATGATTCTGGAAAACAGGAAGGATGAATTCATTCAAAACACATTTGATGAGCACCTATTATGTATTAATCACTGGGGATAAAAAAGGTCCTGTCCTGTCTTCCAGAAACTCAGATTCCAATATTATTACATCTATATTTTTAATGTAAAAGACAAGGCAACCCTTCCCCTATGCTAACGATATTTACTGAAGCCATTTGAAGTCTCTCCACTTAATTTCTTTAGATTTCTAGAAACTTAAGAGTTGGAAGGGACTTTAGAAATAATCTATTCCTGTTCCCTAACTTCATGGATGACAGCCTGAACTGAATTTAAACTTTGATGTACTAGTTTATATTTACAAGATATTGTAGATCACATATTCTACGAAGCATGAATGTCAAATCTTCAGTGAAAATATGTAAATTAATGAGTTTCTGAAATTATGCATTTAAAAACACATTATGAAAAATTTCAAATGTATATAAGAGCAGAGACACTAATATAATGAACAACTAGGTACTGAGCACTAAATTTCAAAATTACCAATATTTAGCCAGTCTTGTTTAATTTTTTACTCAATTTCTAATTATTTAAAAGCAAATTCCATGTATTATTTCATCAATAAATATTTTGGTTTGTATATGTAACAGATAAAAGGTTTTTGAAACAAAACATACAATATTATCACATCTAAAAATGATATGAAACAAAAATTCCTCTAATTTCACCTAAAATACAGTTTTCATATTTCCCTATTTCACACATGTCTTTTTAGAGCTGAATCAGAATTTAAACAAGGTGCATGCATTTGGCTGGTATCACTTTTAAATCTCTCTTAATTTAAGGTATGTATGCCTTTTAAGTTGGAATTTGCTGAAATTTTCTGTTTTGTTTTTGGTGAGGGGGTAGTACTTATTTTTTGTATAGAAGTGTGAAGCAGATTTTCCATATTAACATTTGGAAGGAAAAAGGTCATAAATTCAGTAACAAAACAGCTGCAAATTTAAGGAAAAACTCTTACTGATAAGCTTATAAAACATGTATATAATTAAATTCCCTGAATGATTTGAGTAACAATGTGTCTGATATATTCTAAGATAAGTGGTTTTTACTTTTCTTTGTTATTGGGGTTATATACTATACTTGTTTTTAATCCATACTCTCCTGTCTCTGGTAATAAATTCTTAGTGTTCATTGGACATGTACCCTACAGTTAAATTCATTTTCTCTTCCTTTGAAGAGAAATAAAGTTTTTGTAAAAATCATAACAACATTTTCCATGTTTAGGTCAGGTTTCTCATGTTAAGAGATTTCATACTATTAGAATAAGAATTATTAATTTCCATACCATGCCCTGCCCTGTGTTCAGAAAAAACTTTGGCACTCTTTTTAAGGGGAACAGTGGTAACAGAAGTTAACTTGGCTGATATGTAATTAAATAATATTTGATATATGACTGACCAATGCATAATCTAAGATACCATAAAGCTTAAAAAATATATTCTTTATTTCAATACCACAATTCAACAGTAGCAACAAAATTTGAAATACAGCAATTTAGAGTCACATAAAGTTCCATCAAATTTGTGACTATGAACAGCTTTTTTAAATGCATAATTTCACACTATGAACTGTTTTTTAATATGCAGAATTTCAGAAACTCATTTATTTACACATTTTCATGAAGATCTGACAAAACTGCCAGAAAAGATGAATCTTTTAAAAAATTAAATTTTTAAAATGAATTATATTTTTAAAATAATCTTATTTCCTATTGCAGTACATTTAATTATAATAAATAAAAGCTAAAAATCATAATCTTAGGGAAGAATCGGATAGATTTTCAGTGAATTCTCAGCTCTGAAAGGAGGGAACTCACAGCCAGCGGAACTACTTACCACAAAGAAGGAGGAAGGGAAGACGAAAGGCCCAAGGCTTTCTTTACCTTACCATAACCTCTTTAATCCTTCAATTTCTTGCAGATTTGTGTGCATGTTTCCTTTTTTTTGGGTGACCTGGGTTTTTTGCCACAAACAATTGCTAGTTCATTAATAACTATAATTAGCATCTGATCCAGTGGATTTGTCATTGTGGGGAATTTTACTGTAATACTAACAACTAACATTATGAGTACTATCTGCCAGTTAGGACAAACTGGCACATATTTGCTTAAGTCAATCTGAAATATTTTGCAATAAAAAATCTGCAACTAAAAATTAATAACAATCTCTTTTTTAAAAGTAGCTCCTTTTAGTAATCTAGGAAAAGGAGAGATGGAAATGGTCTGTTATAACTATGAGTCCCTCAGAAGTAGCATAGAAATAGAAAGATCAAGCAGCAGGATGACATACCTTAAGGTTTAATTTAAAAATTAAAGCAACCTCATACCTAGAGGAGAATTGAATAAAGAGTAAGACGGGACGTGGCTAGGCAATGGAAGCACAAAATACTGTCACACTTTAATTTAAAAATGTTTTCAATTTAAGCAGACCCAGGCCAGTGATTTTTCATTATTTTTACCACAGTTCCATGACTACTGACATTTTCATCAGAACAAATAAAGGATTTTTCCCAAATTTAAAATGACAAAATTATTTTAAATTTTGACTTACAATTTCTTCCTCTTCTAAACCCAAAGGAATTTGATCTTAGCTGGACTTGTCTCTCAGCCTGGGGCCTGAATATACCTTAACTTTATAAAGTGTAAAAAAAAATTTAAAGATAGTTCTTCTACTATATTAGAAAACCTTCATCATATATTATCATTTTTTGAATGAGACCACATATTCATGAAATGTCTGACATTTAACTTAGTAAATGTACATATTCAGCAAAGATGTCCTTCAAAGCAATCTCTCCTTTCACACCAACTTGAAAAAAATCTAGCACTCGGCTTAAGACAGACTGGAAAACAAAACTAAAATCAATTAAAAGAGAGTGAGTAGAACTGGTATGGGTGGTCAGGGAGGATATATCTACGATAAGACAGAAGAGAAAATGAAATCCTAAATACAATGCAACTAACTTCAATCACAACAGTTATTATTATAATGCAAAATTATCTTAATAATTCCAAATACTGTTTTAGTAAATTTTAGATGGAATCATCAGATACTTCTTATCCACACGAATTATGGTTTGTTTTTTTCTTCTTGTTGTTTTAAAACCAAGAGGGTAACCTCCATACCAAAAAAAAAGGCCTGGTAAGAGTCTTCTTCATTTCCCAACTGAGTTCCTACAACACAAACTGGGTCAGGGACCTAGCCCTAACTTATGGAGAGTTGTAACTCCATCGGCTGCCAATTTTCAGTAATAGCAAAAATCCCTAAGTCTACTTGCTAGCCAATTTTTCATATTCCTTAGATAAGGAAACTAATAGGACAAATAATAAAAACTACAGAAACTACATTTGCTTTGTGGGTTTTCTTTGTATGACTCCGGCTGCCCAAATTCAAGTGGATTACAAATGGGGTGGCTTTTTCCTATCCTTCAGCCTGTAAATCCACAGGGAGCTGGCGGCATGAGTACAGGGCTTTTGGTCATGCTCCCAAATTTAATGTCACCTTTTTGCTGGTCACAGGAAACTCCATGCTAGCCACTAATATTCCAGGCTAGCTTCACCCTGGCACCATCATCAAGTGACAAAGTGATGGTCCTCAATGTCAATTCAAGAAAAGCAAACAGCGAAGAGCACAGACTATGAAAATCATCCTTCTACTTCTTGCCAAAGGAGAAAAGTAGCTCGGGAATCTAAATCTTAAACTGTGTCAAATATTGAAAGTAAATCTTTTAGGTTTTAAGTTATAATGGTACAGAGGGAAAAAGGTAGAAATGAGTTTTGCAAATATCAAATAATAGTATTTATGTTCATAACCAGAGGTATAATGACAAATAAAGACAACTTGTATCTACAGATATTTCCAAATGGGCAAAACTATGTTACAAAAATGAGAGCAAAGTATGTAATTACATACTTTGAGGTGATTTTTCTTTATCTTCCTAGTCAATTATAAACTTTCTCAGGGCAAGAAGCTTGCCCACCTAGTTCACCACTATCCATGGCTTCATATTCTGGTCTGAATAAATACTTGTTGGATGAATAAAACACTTAATTGGCATATGTACAGTAAGGAATTTGGCCTCACCTAAAGAGAGCTTAGGACTCTCTCTCAGCTCTTGAGAAGCCACCTCTAAACCCTTGGAATTTCCCTAGTGATAAAAGCATCTTTGTTATTCATGGTGGGCCCTTTGGGACCACAGTGACTTATGACCCTCAGTGACCCAAGGGCCCAAGGGCCTTCAGATAGCTTATGCTAAGGAGATAACTCAGGATAGGGCTGGCCAAGCCAGAAAGACCAACAATGTGATTAGTGTGTTGGGGCTTTGGGCCACTTAATATCAGCTTGACCTCCAGAGAGAGGGGAGGGCTGGAGACTGAGTTCAACTACATGGCAAGAGTTCAACCATGTGGCAAGAGTTCAAACGATCATGGCTATATGATGAAGCCTCAATAAAAACTCTGGATGTCGAGGTTCAGTTAGTTTCCCTGGCTGGCAATATTCCATGCACACTGCCAGATTTTCATGCCAGTAGGGTAACCCAAAAGTTTCACATTTGGAACCCTCCCAGAATCTGCCCTAGGTGTGTCTTTGGGTGGTTCTAACTTGTATCATTTTGCTAAAACTATAATCCTAAGCATGGTGCTTTCCTGAGTTCTCTGAGTTGTTCTAGAAAATTATTGAACTGGAGAGTGGTTTTAGGAAACCCATAAAGTTACAGTTGGTGTCAGAAATCTTGGGCTAACTTAGCCTGGAGGACTGTGCCTTTAAACTTGAGTTTGGGTACCTCCAAGTGACATATAACAACAAATTAGGCATTTTTCTGTTTCTTTGTTTCATGGATTGTTCTTGAAATTCCTTACTATTCCTCAGTATTAGACCTTTGCATTTTGAAATGATCACTTTTCTTAATGAGCCTTCCTGTACTATCCCAAACTAAATTCCACTTAGGGTTTGTGATCCATAAGGATAAAATCTGTTATCTTTATGGTAGCTAAGTCAGAGCTCCCTAATTTGCCACCAATGGGTTAGAGGTGTGCTGTGATACTGCCCCTAGTGAATCCCCAAGGCCAACTGGGGCCTGTGGTAGCTAGAGCTCCTAGACTAGGTGCCTCCAACCTCCTTCAGCATTTTCTGTTTACCCCAAAATGCACTACCGGTACTACCACTTTTCTACCTGTACCAGGAGACAGAAAGATTGGAAAACAAGTTAAGGAATCACGACTACAATTTTCCCATGACAGTGTGTCACCAACATACTTCTCAAGTATCAGACCTGGTTATTCTAACTTACACATGCTACACTTAAGCCCTACAATGAACTCCTGTTTCAGCAATACTCCAGTTCTTTCATATCCCAAGCCTTCAGGTATACTATTTCCTCTGCCAGGAACGTCATTCTTCTTCTACTCCAGCCATCTAGACAAATTCATTCTTCCAGACTCAGTTCCAAGGTTATATATGTATATCTTTTCTAAGAGATCTTTGTCACCCGGGAGCACTTGGTGGATTTGTCTCTAGTTCAGCACTTACTACATTAATGATTTGTCTATTTCCCTCAGTAACCTGTGAGTTTCCTGAGAACAAGCTCTGACTCACCTCCTTCTGTCACTCCTTTTACTTGGTATTTTTCTTTGTTGTCTCCTAAGGCATGATTCCTAGGATTCTATCTTCAGTTGTCTCTTCTCACTCACAAGGTTTCCCTTCTGTTCCCCTAACTTAAACTATTATCCATAACCTGATGGCTTTAGGATGTGTGTATGCCCACATGTGTACACATGCTTGTATTCTAATTAGTTGGCCCTAATTTTTCACTAAAATCCAGAATGGATTTTTACCTTCTTATTGTCCACATCTCTAACCTGATGTTCCAAAAGCACCTCAGAATAACATGCTCCAAACAACATTTCAAAGTCATTGTCCTTTCCTCCTCCTCATTTTCTATCTTGGTTAACTGGGTACGACCATCCAGATGATCATCCCAGCAGAAATTGCAGTTATCTACCTAAAAATCACCAAATTCTTCCTTTGTTCTCTTCCTATCCAATTAATCTTTCACATAACTTCATAAAACAAGGATCTGATCATTACCTGCTCTAAAATCTTCGGAACTCCTTTCAAACTGTTTCACAATATGGCTTTCAATCAGTAGCTAATTCTCTCTCACCCAATATATACATTTTGTACACTAGCTTTATCTAGCTACAGAATTTCTCAAAACTATAATATGCATTTTATTTATTTTTTCTCTTTCATCTGGCCATACCCTATGCTGAAATATGCATCTCCTCTTCTTCCCTGTTGGTAAACTCAAATCATTCTCCAAAACCCAACACAAATATCACTATCCAAGTCCATATTGATAGCCACTCTTTTCAGAATTACTTGCTCTCTTCTCTGTACTCCTATAATAAAGTTCTCTAGTCTGTTTCATTCACTAAACTGTGAGCTCCTTTAGGAAGGGACTATGTTTTATTAACCTATTATCTGTAATTCCTAGCAGAGTGACTTAGTCATATTGTGTTCAATAAAGTTATCTTTTAAGTAAGTGAAATTAAGCTATAATAAAGCCTTTCAGTCTGCATGTATGTTAGAATGCAAATATCTAGAGAATCTCACTGATATCTATGAACAACATAAATATTAAGGGAACATGTGTTGTTACCTGCCTTATGAATTTCAGATATGAAAGCTCTTAGGTGCTGGAAATTTTTCTTGGCCATATCCATGAATACACTGCAAAATGCAAGTGGTAAGTAATACAGCTAGTATTTCACTGTTTGAAAGCCAGATCATCTGTGTCTGGGTTTGTCAAAGGCAAATCTTGCTTTAAACTCATGTTAGAATATCATCAGTTCTTCTTACTGAATGTTTTTTTAAAAGGTACCATAATCAACTAGATGGCTAACGTAAGTTAAAAAAAATTTTTTTGAAATAAAATCAAAAGGGTTGAAATATTTCCATTTCACTATAATTTTCTTATATAATTCCTTGAAACAGGAATCTTAAGACATTTTCTTTTTTACAAAAGAATTTTACTGAAATAGAACTCTCATTAATTTGAACTCTAATCGAGAATTTAAGAAAATTAAGCATGGAATGAAGGATGGACTAAGTTTGCACAATCTAGGAAGGAAAAGACCTACCATGGAGTAAATAAGATTTTACAGAACACACAAATGTATTTCATTAATTTAAAATTTTTAAGGAGTTTACCACATATGGCATATACACAGATTGATTTAGTATCTAATTCTAAAGGAAAGCAGAAAGATATGGAAGAAAAGGAATGGAATTTGGAAGCATAAAACTTGGACTCAAGTATTAAGTATACTATTGATAGTTTTATTTTAGTTATACTCTGGATTTTAGTTTATATTTAATGTAGCTCACATTTAGGACAACCCATATAAAAAATAATTCAGGCAAAGAAGTATAAAGAATAGATTAAAACAACAACAACAAAAACATGCCTCCACCACTGAGCATCATAAGTAAAACTTTAAAAATCTGAATGTCAATCCCAAGTATATCCCTCCCAGATTGCATTCCTCTTTGCTTCTGGCATCAGAGGTAACAAAAGTATTTGTATTTGGTGTTTACCAGTTGGAAGTACAGTTTTAAACATTTTCCACATATGTATGCATCAATCAAATAATTCTACATACTTTTATACTTTCTACAAATGACTTCCTACTATATGTAGTCTTCTGTAATGTTTCTTTCCATCTATCTATCTATCTATCTATCTATCTATCTATCTATCTATCTATCTATCTATTTTTGAGACAGGTCTCACTCTGTTACCCAGGCTGGAGTGCAGTGGTATAATCCTGGCTCTTGACAACCTCAGCCTCCTAGGCTCAAGTGATCCTCCCACCTCAGCCTCTTGAGTAACTGGAACCACAGGTGCATGCCACCATGCCTCACCAATTTTTGTATTTTTTTGTAGAGATGGGCTTTGTCATGTTGACCAGGCTGGTCTGGAATTCCTGGCCTCAGGCAATCCATCCGCCTCAGCCTCCCAAAGTGCTGTGATTAGAGGTGTGATCCACTGTGCCCAGACTGTAACATTTCTTACTACTGTTTTTGAGATTTGTCTGTGTTTAACATGTGTTTCCAGTTCATTCATTTTAACAACTGGCACAGTATTCCATTTTATATGCATGCCACAATTATGTATCTGTTCTAATGATAGATGTAGTTTCCAATTTTTATTTTTTTGCTCTTATAATGTGTCAGTGAACATTCTTGCATGCTTTCACATGTAGCCACATGGATTACTGAGTCACAAAGAATACTGAGTAAATATTTCAAATTACTCTCTGAAGTATGATTTTATCAATATGCACACCCACTAGGTATGCCTCCATTTTTTTTTTTTTTTTTTGCAAACTTTTTAACTTTTTAACTTTTAGAGACGCCTACTTTTCACCACTTTAACTGTCTCTCTCTGATACACTTGTGAACTGGTGAAATACCAGGCAAGTAAGTTTTCAGTTGGAGTAAAGGATAGCTTGATCATTTCAAAATACAAATGGAATTGCTCTAAGATCAGGATTTAGGGAAAAGCCATAGATGTTGATTCTGATGTTGAGTTATTATTGCTACACTTGGGAGCATTATCTAAACACCAATTCCTTCATCTTAAAGAAGAGAAGACAAAGAACAAGATGAAAGATGGCTTAACCTGCTGATATTTGGCTTCAGTTCATGGCATACTAATGTCTTCTTCAGCACAGAATAGGAAACAGGGAAGAGACATACTTGGATGCAAGCTGTGCACATTCCTGCTGGGCCTATTTTTCATAACATTACTTCATTATTTTATAGGAAGTGTGAATTACTGTAACACTATCTCTGGTTGTATTAAAGGGGTATACAGGAAACAAAAAAAGTTTGTTATTAAGGAATGATGTGTACCACTCACTGCTCCTTTCACATTATTTTAGAAATATAACTATTCATAGTTTGTTCCTTAACTCAGTAAGACACTGAAGGTACTCAAGAAATTTAATTTTCTTTTTTTTTTTTTTTAAGTTCTGAGGAAGAGAATAATTATGGAATCAGTCCCAAACACTGTAGAGCAAACTAAATTTACTTTCAATATGAATTCTTTAACAAAGAATTTACTGTAATCCCATAACAAACTTTCAGCATTGGCATGCAGTGACTTCTGCCTGATTTAGATATGCTCCGTACAAAAACGGCCAACTTTGCTGGGCAGACTAAGCAATAATCCTTTCTGTACAATAAGAGGTTTTTCAGTCCCTGATTCTGCAGATCCTGGTGCTTCCTGAAGACCTTATGTTTTTGTTTCACTGAGTCACTTTTCCTGCATAGTTCTAGTATCTACTTTGAGGGCTGGAGGATGGGAAAGAAATGGAATAGGTGACATCAACCCTATGTCATTACTGAACATAAAGGCCTTGGAGCCTCTCTACCCTGCCAATCCCAATTTTGACTAAATCGGTCCTCCCTTACCCCATTATCTGGCCGAGATCCTCAAATCTGAATCTATTACCTGTTGCCAAATCACTATCACACTTGTTCCAGGGACACAGGACTAGATTTCGAGGTTTATAGCTATAGAGTAGAATTCAAACATTTTCAGAATCATTATTTCATTTGATTTTCATTAAAAAACAATTAGGTGTTTAGGAAAAGTATTAGCTCCATTTTGTAAATTCGAAAACCAAAGTTTACACAAGTCAAAGAATTGCTCAAAGTCACAATGATAAACACAGCTCAGTCAAGGGTGAAAACCAGGTCTTTGGGCTGCAGATTCAATGCATTTCACAAATGTTACTTTGTCTTTCTAAATGAGTTCTTAGCATTTTAAGGTGGAACTCTAAAAGTGTATTTCCACAGAAACTCTCTGACCTGTGATTAGGTATTAAAGAATCATAGATACTATACCTCCATTACAGTATTAAGGCATTTGGGGATTGCCCTGGGAACCTTTTAACCTAGGATGGTCAGACTCTGATTTTTCCATAGAAACATAATCTTAAATAGTAAGTGAATAAATTAATATACTTTCTTACGCAACTAGTTTGAGGAAAAAACAAAAAATGCAAAGGATGAGTCAAGGTTTCATGCCAATGTTCACCAGTTAAAGCAGAGCATACACTAAAGTAGGTAACTTTAACTGTTTTATTCACTTTAATATTTTTGTTACACAAATATACAAAAGAATTTGAAGCAAAACAGATTAAAGTTTCACTCAAGATGTCTAATACTAGAGGTGAACAAGTTATTCTCATTTCACATTTATTCTTATACACAAAATTGTCTTTTTCCCCCCATTCTTTTTTTATCCCTGCAAGAAGCCTAACATTTTAAGGACTGATGTTCATATGTTTGCAGGGCTTGATTTAAACTGATGACCTAATAATATTCCAGTAAAAAAAAAAAAAATTCACTAAGTTAACCAGTTTGTTCACTGAAATACTACAGCAGGAACTAAAATGTTCCCTCAATGGAGTTATCTGTGGGCCAATGGCCAGCCTCTGGCAAGACTGAAAGATGCTGTGTTTATACATAATATTTATCACAGAGTTTAAAAAACTAAAGCCTTTCCTTATAATGATAATGTTTGTCAGGCATTATTTTTTAAATCACTATATTCCAAATATATAATTCAAAGGATAGGAACAAATAGTGACTTTTATAATTAGAAAAATATTTGGTGTGAAAAAGCAATTTTTCTTTGGGTTTTGTTGTAAATATTTTGTTAATTGAAAAGAATCTAATATACGCAAGGAAAACAAAATAACATTTAATAGAATAAATAAAAATTATGGATGGACTGGAAAGTCATCATATAAACTAAAAAAATGTTTCATCTCTTTATTTTAACAAACTTATTCAAATCATCCCAGTGAAATTATTTTCATTACTTTGAAATTTCATCTTAGGTTCATATATACATAGAATATCAGAGTTAAAAGGAAACATGGAAACCTGCCTTGCTATCATTTCATAATTGAAAAAAAAACAAAGAATTTGCTCAATATCCTAACTAGTTAGTAGTGGTGATCTAGAAAGACAGATATCAGATGGTTCAATAAAAAGAAATCTGGCCGAGTATGGTGGCTCACTTGAGCTGAGGAGCTTGAGACCAGTCTGGGCAACATGGCAAAACCCCATCTCTACCAACAAAAATGAAAAAATTTGCCAACAAAACTAGCTATTTGTACCAACAAAAATATAAAAATTAGGGTGTGGTGGCAGGCAGCTGTAATCCTAGCTACTTAGGAGACTGAGGTAGGAGGATGGCTGGAACCCAGGAAGCAGAGGTTGCAGTGAGCCAAGATGGCACCACTATACTCCAGCCTGGGTGACAGAACCAGACACTGTCAAAAAAAAAGAAAATAAAAGAAAAAGAAAGAGAAAAGGAAAGGGAAAATGAAAGGAAAAAGACCCAAACAAACAAAAAGGAATCCTCATCATTCATATATGTGCTTTCCATTTCTATTTTAAAAGTATTGCTTTTTGGGAAGATGTATTGTATCTTGATTAGAGAAAATCTGGAGAATATTTAAAAATATATACAAGAAAATTAAATATAAAACATACATAATTTCATCATTTAGAACAGCTCTTAAAATTATGATGCAGTTTTTTCTACTCTTTCAATTTCCCTGTATTCAAAAACAGTACAATTGCACAATTTTACAAAATTGAGATAATATACACAACCTTTTGTATCTCTTTTTCCACTTTTGAGTATATCATATTTTGTTATTAAAATATGTAATAAAAACATCTTAATAATTATACAAAATTCCTTAAATTGTTTTTGCCATACTTTTTGTAACCATCACTATAATCACTAGACATTTGGGTTATAAACAACCATGCATATAAACCTTTGTAATTCTAATTATTTCCTTAGAAGAAGAAGCTAGACATGAGACTACCTGGTCAAGAGGTATACATATTTTGATGGCTCTTTATATTGATGGCTCAACTGCCACCCAGAATGATGTACTAATTTATACTTTTACCATTGGAGTAGTGTATAATGCCTGCTTCATTGCATACCTCAGCAACAACAGATGTTGGTTTTTGTAATTTTTGCTAATGTTACAGGCAAGATAGTTCTTTAAATCTACATTTATTTATTACTACCACTGAAGCTTTTTCATATATTATCATCTATATTTCCTCTTCTATGAATGTGTTTATATCATTTGTCCACTTAAGAATGTTTTACTGAAGTACACATACATAAGACATATATCTTAAGTGCAAAGTTCAATGATTTTTTCATAAACTGAATATACCCATGTAACAGCCCCCAGATCAAAAGACAGAACATTATCAGCACCCCAGAAGCTACTCTTGTATTTCCTTATCAGCAATAATTCTAAGAGTAATCATTATTCTGATTTGTAATATCATAAATTAATTTTTCCTGTTTTTGTCCTTTTACCCATTTTTATAGTAATAATTTGTTTTAAAAAAATTATTCATTATAAAGCATTATAAAACATTTAAACATTACAGAAAAATACCAAGACAATCAACAAGTCGTTCCCAAACCATGCCACCTAAAGTAACTGTCAACCATGGTGAACATGACATTTCTGTAACCACTGACAGATAAATAAACAGACATATTATCCTTTAGAATGGGACTATCTTACTTTGAAGAAAAAGAAATGGCATTAAAACCAAAAAATAAAAAGCCCTCCAAAACATCAGATAAATGTTCTTTGAGTGTATACAAATCATTAAGAGGTCTGCATGTCATTAAAAACAAAAACAAAAGTGGTTTCAATTTTGCATATTACTGTTTCCCTATATTGAAAAAATTAAAATAATTACCATGCATCCTGTCATCTTTCCCCATCTTCTAGTTTTGGTTTATTATTTTTATCATTTATACTCAATTACATGACTGCAATTTTTATAGCTACTGATTCGACTATTTTGAATCACCCTTTCATTGGTTTCAACAATCAGCAGTATCCCCACTCTTTTTTCTTTAAAGTAGAATCCATAGTTATTTTCATGTTTCAGCATATCTACATACTGCCTTAATAGTAAGAAGAAAACAGTTTTCATTTCCTTTATAAAGTTGCACTAAGGATGCACATGTAATGAAAATGGTAACAGGAAATATTTAGTTATTACTATGTAACAGGTACTGTTATAAACATTTCATGTTTGTTAATCATTTAATACAAACAACTCTATGAGGTAGGTAGCATGATCATCTTTATTTCACAGAAGAAAAAAAATGAAGGCACTGAGAACTGAGAGGTAAAATGACTTGCCAACACCTCTAATTTGTAAAGTACAGAACTCTGATTTGAACACAGGTGGTCTAAATCAACAGCCTGTGCTTTTCACCACTACATAATGCTTTCGCGTTTGCAGCTAGAACACGACTGGAGGGAGGGACAGTAAAGGATCCCACACTAGCTTTAAGGAGTGAAGGCCAGGAAACCTAGACGTTCTGTAATGAATAGGGCAGATCCCGGCGATACAGACTGTATCATGTTCCTCACAAAAGCTCTGTTTCCTACTAAGAAAAAATGAAACTATTAACATTCAAATGTCTTGTTAGACATTCGTGAGGTGAAAACATGCTTAAAATTACTTGATCCTAGAACATTCCACATAAAATACAAAGTTCTTTTTCCCTTTGGCAACATATTAAAAGGCTCAGTTTTCTAGGAATGCAATGACTTTGGTGCAGAAAAAAACTATTCAGTGTTTGGAAAATTATGTCACTGATGGTAATACCACAACTCACAGATTTGAGTTGCCAAATAACACACCTCTATCAATCTGCACACATAGCTCTCACATTCATGAGTTCTATATATGAGTGCCAGCATCATTTAACTACTTCTTCTAGTGTAGTCATGGTCAAGAATTTGCAGATCCTTGAAAATATTAGTTTATTATATATTACTTTTATTTTTTCTATTCAACTAGGACAATATGATGACTTTAACATGATAGATGTATTCTACCATCTATGAGCTTCATTTCAGGATCCAAAAAACTCCTAGATTTATTGAGATATCACAGCATTACATGGGAGTTGTAGTTCTTGAGGGTTTTTCTTTATTTTCCTCTGATGTCTTCCATCTACTTCTTTCCAAATTCAGACACACAATGAGGAAGTTTAAACTCTGGTTGATTCATCTTCTTTTCTCAGTACTGTTATGAGGGCTGGATGTGCTATTAGGAGCCATGCCATTCTGCACCAGAATATTCAGTTTATTTCTACAGGTTCCAATTTTCAAAGTTCTAGCATTTTCTTTGTTTAAGGTTCTATTCCTGTCCTTATTTTGTTGTTGCTGGTGAACTTCTGGTTGCCATTCTTTTTAGCACTACGTGTTTGATCATTTCGGAGATGAGTGTTGTGGTCCTGCTTCGCTCAGTCATGTCAATTGGCGGTCATTTTTTGCCCAACTTTAGATGGAGTGCTTTTCTTTCCTTTGAAGAGACCATCTCAATAAATATTTTCCTTAGTATAAAAGGGTGAGTCTGTCAATTACTTTGTGATGAATGAAAATTTACTACAAGCTTCTCTAATCTCAACTGCTTTCTTCTTATAGTTAATAAAGTAGAAAGAGTCTACTCAGGGTCCATTATCACATATCATATCATTTTGGAGAATATTCGTTAATATTTACTGAGTGATGACAATGTGCCAGTCACTGTTCTAAGAGCTTTGCATATATTATTTCATTAATCTCATAACAATCCTATGAGGTAGATATTATTCTCATAGGAAAATGAGGTGTAAGAGTACCAATTTGCCCACAGTCACATAGCTATTAAGTGGCAAAGCAGGAGTTTACACCCTGGACATCTGATATCACAGCCCAAGTTATTATTTATTTACTACCTTACAGCCAACCACGGTTTTAGGGGCCTCCTGTTCCACTCAAGGAACTAACTGCTTCACTATTGATTTTTTGATTAACACTTTTTCTTTAGAGCCTACCACAAATGCTCAATAAATATTTATTACCTGAATAAATGAAGACTTAACTGCTTATTTTCAATGCTTTCCCCTCATATCTTTTAATGTGCCTTTTCCTTTTAGAAACAAGGGCAAATTAAAATCACAAATACCATTCTTACTCATTTCTGAGTGGTTAAGAGATAATCGCATTCTATGCTTAAAGGGAACACTGTAGCTTAATACATTTCACCCGTACTTTCTAAGTGAGTCGACCAGTACTGAACAGTAATGCAGACAGCTCTTTTTAGTATTTCATTGTATAGTCCTGATATCGTGTTTGCTTTGAAGGAGGGAATTTTTTTCTGTAATAATACACAAGAATTAGGCACTCCTTTCTGCCACTTTTGGCAGAAGCAGCTCTATGCTCCCTGGCAGCTCAAATGATCAGTTACATACTCTGTAGTACCCTGCCAGCCTGAGAACCAGATCTACGAAGCTACCTGTGCCCATCAAGGCTTACTATTCTGTCTCTTAGCCTGTCAGATTTCTGACAACAAATTAACAGGAGGTCAAGCATATCAACAGATTATACATCTTAGGCAGCATGCTTGATTTAGAGTGAAAGGTTAGTGGATATAATATGCTAACACAATAAAAAGTTATTGCAGCTTCAAATACCATGATAAGTTGATGGTTTTTACATTATTTTGTGACAGGTAGGTTCTAGCCTCACTTCACATCACATTCTATAACATTAAAGAATAATTTTAAAGACACGAACACATGTAAATGAATGTACAAAAATAAGACAAAGAGAAAAATAATCGAACTTTTAAATAAAAACAGTCATGAATTTTTAATAGCCTATGAAAAAATAGTGTGGTAGGAATAAAATAATTATGAAAATGAAAGTCTGCTAATGTAGACAACTTTATATGGCACAGTTCAGGTATATGTACTATGTCAATGTGGTGAAGAACCTTTGTATGCCACAGATATATAACACCACCAGAGAAAAACATATAGATGATAATTCAATGTGGACAAGGGAAAAAAATGAGAAGATGATTGTTTGAGTAAATTACTTAAAAATTAAAAGGTCTTAGCTGAATTGGAATTGTTCTTAGAGAAGAGTCTGTTCAAAACTAACAATCCAATTATTTACATTTTAATAAAACAGATACAATGGCAAGATAAGAAAACTGAGCTGGTATATTTTAAAAATAACTTACACTGATGACTGAAGAGGAAGCTGACAAGTTTAAACCTTCAAGATCAGCCATCAAACTTGGAGAAAGAGCTGGTGGGGGAAGTGCAACTGGAGTGGATACTGGGTTAACTGTAAAAAAAAGCCCAAATTAGCAAATGTGCATGAAAATTTAATTCAAATTATTAAAAGCAACACTTTTATTTTGTTAGCAAATCTAATTAAATTACTTTGATTAATAAACATATGACAATTCTATTTAACATCTTGATTTAGTCAAGTTATTATCAAGTCATGGCAGTTATTAGTCTTAGCTTTCAAAACATAATGGCAAATCCTATAACCAAATAAGGATATAAATATCTTGAGTAACAGTTTGTGAAAATTTTTATCACATAACATTATCACCAACATTTATCACCCAATAATTTCACTAAAAGATAAAAATAAAGAAACATTTTTTTCCAGACTATTATATGAATACCAGTAGCATCCAAGAGAATTCTCCAGCGGATTTGGAAGTCTTGAAAGGATATTTAAATCCTATATTTATTCTCCACTCTAATTTGGGGGCAGGCTATCTAATTCTCTTGTAATTACACTTTTTCAGGAAAAGCTATGTGCTAGATAGAAATGTATGACTGATTTTAAAACTGCTATATACTTGAGAACTGATACCTGTAAGTTTGGAAATCTTCTAAAAATGCAAGTCTGATCACGTTACTTCCCTGCTTAAGACTCTTCAAAGGCTCATAACTGCCTATAAGATAAAAGCCCAACTTCTCTATTAAGTTCACAAAGTCCTCTATGGTCTACCTCAGCCCTGTCTAATAGCACTTCCTATGATAATGGAAATGTTCTACATCTAATATAGTGGCCAGTAGCCACATGTGCCTAACGTGCTCTTGAAATGTGGCTAGTATGACTATATACATGCATTTTAAATTTTGATTAATTTAAATAATTACATGTGGTTTGTGGCTGCTGTACTAAACTATTCAGGTCCAGCTTATCTCCAATTTCAGCACTGGTATGCGCCAGCTCTATGGGATAATAGTTCCCAAGATCTTGCTCTATGTCTTGGAGACTTTTATATTCTACTCTGTTTGCCTAGAAAGTATTTCTCTGCCTTGTTCATCTTGTAGCTTCAATCTGGCAAGCTACTCTTTAAAAAATAAGCACTCTCTGGCTCACCTGCAAACAGCTTATATGTGCCTTCTTTGTTCCATAGATATTTGGACAAACTCCTATAACTGTACTTTCATGTAATACAAATTTGTGTCTTTACATGTTTGCATTTCTGCTAGTCTGTGTGAACAGACAATAACATTAATTTTTGGTGCTTCTCAAACATTTGAATAAAACACATTAAAATGTGGAAAAAGTTTTAGCTTCCAACAAATTCTCACTCCAGAATAATATTCTAAAGGAAATAACATTTTACTTAATTTGACATTACTTCCTTTCTTACTTTTATTTTTGGAGACAGGGTCTTGCTCTGTTGCCCAGGCTGGAGTAAAGTGGTGCAATCCCTTCCCAGGCCCAAGCAATCCTCCCACCTCAGCCTCCTGAGTGAATCCAGCTTTTTTGTAGAAATGGGGTCTCCCCATGTTGCCCAGGCTGTTGTCTAACTCCTAGGCTCAAGCAATCCTCTTACCTTGGCCTCCCAAACTGCTGGGATTAAAGGTGTGAGCCATGATGCCCAGCTGTGACATTACTTTTCAAAGCATCTTTTTCTCATTTTAGTCTCACAATATCCGATGAACAAGGCAGAAAAAATATTAATTCTTAAAGTTAACAATAAATATTTCTTCTGCAAAGTAGCAAGTGAGAGACAAAAAAGTTCAAGGCCCTCAAGTAACAAAATCTAATTAAGAAAAAAAGATACACATATTTGGAAAAAAAAAAGTAACAATGCAGCCCATAAATGATATGGCCAAAGAAGAAAACTTTCAAAAGAAACACTAAATAAAATATCAACATATGTAATAGAAAAAGCAGTGAGGAGGTTGGATGGGGAGGGATTGGAGTTCTTGGTCTCTCCCATGCTCACTTAACATGGCTGAAGCACAGCTACAAATCCCCAGGCTTCCTTAGACTCACACTGAAAACCACCGTACAGTGAGCAAGAGTCACAGAGTCAGGGGGAAAACAAGGTTCACTGGAGATAGAGTGTAAGAGGAGGCTTCATGAACAGGAGAGAATGAAGTCCAGTTTTTAAGTAAGGGTGGGATTTGATTAAGAGGAAAGAAAGAAGCCAGTTAATTGTTGGATAAGAGAATACTATAAACAAAGGCTGGGAGGTGGGAAATTGGAAGACTAAGGGGACTTAACTTATCCTATAGACCAAGTGAACAGTCAAAAATTGATCAAACGGAGGAATAACATTGAATATAGTCCTGAAGGATGGTTAATCAGATGGTAACATAATGAACAGACTGAAGGAAGGGTTGTGAGTAAGGAAGAATTTACAGTAGTTTAGGAATGAGGTGAAAAAGTCTAAAGTATGGCAGAGAGAAGGCTTAGAAAGAACATTTATATTAAAGACACTGGAAACTGAGGCACGGGGAGATTAATATTGCCAACGTCATAAAAAAAAGTGAATGGTAGAACCAGTGTAGAATTAGAAAATGCTTCTTCTAACTTGGATCATAATACGCTGTCTTCCCATGCAACACGAAACTTTTCAGGTAGAATCTAAATGCGTTTGTTTATTCCTTTGTACATCTATCCCTCCACCCATCCTCCATCCATCTTTTCAAAATATTAGAATACCCATGTAAGGAATTAAAAACCTGAATAAGAAACAGCCTCTGATTTCGGCTGTGGCTTGGCTAAATACCACCCAGAGACAAGAGAAGAAAATTCACACCACAAGCAAGTTCTGCTCTTTTTTAAAAAAAGATGGGTTTTAATATCATTTCAGAAGATGTGTGCTCTGGTACTAAAGAGATGATTATGCTTTTTGCAGGTATGGCAAGATGAAAGTGGGCACTAAAAGCTTATCCTAAAGTGAATCCTAAGGCCAGCTGACTGGGCTGAAGTATTTCATTAGTAATGTGTAAAAAAACAAAGTAACTCTATAGGGCTTTAAAAAATATATCATGGCATACACGTTGAAATGAAATATCATATCCACCTGTCAAATTAGAAGAAGCAATTATAAAATACAAAATCCTGCATTGGTGAAGATATAAGGAATATAAGAATATTCCTTATATTGCGCCCCTCCAAAACTTATGTTGAAACCTAATCCAAAGTATAGTGGGGACTTCAGCCGGTAATTAGGTTATAAGGGTTCTGCCCTCATGAATGGGATTGATGCCCTTATAAAAGAGATATGAGGGATGGTATTTCCTCCTTCTGTCACATGAGGACACAGCAGTGACTATCTTTGAAGCAAAGCGAGCCCTCACCAACACCAAATATGCTGGCACCCTGATCTTGGAATTTCCAGCCTCCAGAACCATGAACAATTTATTTCTGCTATTTATAAATCACCCAGCTTAAGGTATTTTGCTATGCCAGCTCAAAGGGACTAAGACAGTGTGTAAGAGTAGTGACTTCTGAGTTGGGAAAGTAAGGATCAGCCTGCCAATAGAAGATCTGGGGGCACTGTTTTCAACAGAGGAACAGCAGTAGAAAGGCCCTTGGCAGAAATGAGCCTGGTATGTGTGACAAATGCATAAAAACGGAGTAGTATGATATGTGAATAAGGAGACAGGGCTCAGATCATCTACGGTCTGAGAAACCTAGGAAAGGAGTATGGGCTTTAATTTAAATGCAAAATTAAGCCATTTAATTAAAGGGTTTAAAACAAGAAAGAAATAAGATCTGATTTTATCAGTAATTTATCAGTAGGATGAATTTCTAGAAAAGAACTGCTAGGTCAAAGGGTATGTGCAATTTAAGTTTTGAAAGATATTGCTAAAATGACTCCAAAGAGCTGTACCTATTTATATTCCTGTTGAAAACATGCACATTTATTTCTCCAAACCTTAGCAACACTGTATAACAAACCTCAAAATCTTAGCCAATATGTAAAACATGATTCAAATTTAACTCCAATTTTATTTTTAGTTTATCTGTTATTTCTGTATATTAAGTATATGCCATGGCTATTGGGGACAGGGCAGGTAAACAGTATAAACAGAAAAGATCTATGATAGAACGAAATAACCTAAAACATAACTCACTCCCAGCATAGAAAAACTCTACCAAAAAATGACAGTAGTTTAATATTCATGAAATCTTACTTCTTAATACTCTTCTTCTAGTGCAACAAAGTACCACTATCTCTCTCTCACAATGCAGGACGATTTAAGGGGACTTGGTAAATATATATATCTTTGCATACTTGGGTGAATATATTTGTAGGATTCTGAATTCTTAGATTTGCTAAACATTTTTTGCAGTTAAAAGACTGACAGGTATAGCCAAACTGGCCTCTGAAGGCTTTGTAACCCATTTTCATTGCTATCAAAATTGTGTCAATTGGAAGATAGTGATGTCCTCTCCATTTCCATTTCCATTCCTTAATCCCCTACCTCCTTAAGTTAGATGTGTCAATCCCCATAATCCACATTTCACAACGTAAAAGTTATAAGATATGGATGACTATTTGGCAAAACAAGTATAAATTACTAAAGCAAAAGATTTTACAATGAATTTTGTGTACTTTTATTTGGCCATCTATATTTACTCAAATGATAATAAACTGATATGCTGAATAGATGAAAGAAACAAATACCACTGATTTCCAAAACTTTCTTGCCTTATTCATCTATAAATCTTTCACAATAAATATTGATATATTTTGGGAAATGCAAATGAAAGGTACTATAAAAATAAAAAATACTCTTACTAAACACAGAATAAATATTTTAAATTACAATACTTACAATCATCCAGATCTAGAAGTGAAACATCTTTGGCAACAGGAGTTGTATCTTGCTTTGTTTTCTTTCCTTTCTCCTATAAAATAACAAATATTTGGTTTGTCACACGTTCTGTTTTAAAAATCTGTGAGTAAGTAGTCCTTAACATTCCAAAACAAATATTTTTTTTTTTCTCTGCTTAGTGGTACCAACAAATTAAACTTCTGTATGGTTATATAAAATGCTTTCCTGAATCAACGTTTGTCTCAAGTAGCATATAGTATTTCTTACCCACTATGCAAACTGTTAATTATTTTAAACTATTTAATGCTTAAAAATTATAAATGTCAGAAGAAAATTTAAAGGTATGTAATTATTTTATAATGTGACAACTTCTTGCTAATATAATGTAAAGTGGTTCTTTGGTAGAAAGTGTCCAAATATTCTTGAAAATAACTTTTAAACACGTTTACTTAAGAAAAAAAACACTCAATATATGCATATCTCTGATATTTTTGATGGGCTTGTGATAGGTCAGCCTTTTCTGATATAGTTTGTGACAGGCACTGTACTAGATATTTTATGTTTCTATACTGGGTTGTATCAAACTTTTTTGCCAAAGATATCCATTAAAATCTATAAATGACATTCCCAGGCTCTTTCTTTTTAAAGTTGAAAGGACCCACTCACTTGCTCTACTGTTTTGTAGAGAAAATAAATATTTCAAAACATATCTGCATATAATTAGGGCTTCCCCCAGCAGAGATTTGATTATTTGGTCTACTGTACTTACAAAATGTATATACCCATGAACTAGAAAACAGTGCCCGTAAGCCTGAACTACTCACAGTTTGGTTAGAGATTCAGAAAAAAATTTGTAAGTCTTTAAAAAAGAAAACAGTATAAATTAAGTGCAGTACTAGTAGCATTACAAACAACTAAAGGTCAACAAAGAGTAGGATGTTAAACAAATATAATTGGGTCAAAGTTTATCTTTCTAATCTATACTATTTTTTACATTAAATTTTCTCAAATTAAAGACCAAAACTAAAGTTTCTGCTAAAATGTTTTTGTTTATTTAATCATTCATTCATTCAATGGGTATGTATAGAATTTTAAATATATATTAGATTCTGTGCCAACCAATGGAAGTAACAGCCAAGACAGACATAATCCTGCCTTCAAATAACTTATAATCTACCAAAAAAGTCTATAGCTTATTGTTAATGTGATTATAAGTATTTCTGAAGTATTCCTCTAGCCATGAGAAGGTATCAAGGTTATGAAGCAAAATATATTTTATCACCATTTAAAGTTTATACAGTGTTAGAGCTCCTACAACAGTGCACACACACGAACAAAAGCATCACATAAAATTATACATAGGTAACATTTAAAAATAATTTAAATTTCCCTTGCTTTTTCCCTTATGCCAACACTCAGAAACTTCAAAAATCACATAATAATATACATTATTAATAGACTTAGGCACTAGTTTTCTTCTTCAAAGTAATTATTTTTATCACTGAACACTCCAAGTCATCCAGACAAGCTGTAACTTTCATTCCTTATTTAAAGACAAAAGAAATAGTATTTGTGCCCCTCTCCATTTCTCAAATGAGTAAACAACGTCTAAGATGGGGGAAAAAAATAGAAGAAATGTTAGTTTTGAGGCTAAAATTTAAAAGTTGCAAGTAAATGAAAACAGGTGCAGAACGAAAATGCCATCTCAACTAGAATTTACTCCTGTGAAGAAAGAACATATAACAAAAAGAGCATATCATCATGTGACTTATCAAAATGCTATGCTGAACACAATGGGTGTAGCTTCCTATAAGCTACAATGGTGCATGACTGTCTTTATGAAACTGTAACCTCCCCACCTGAAAAATTAGAAACCTATCAAATCAAGATAAAGTTAAAGCTGAAGGCAAGTCTATACCTTATTTTCTACTTCACAGCCAAGAGTGTGTAACAATATCTATTAAATACACATCAGGTCACATACAACACAGAACAGAGCTGCATGTGAAATTGGCATAATCTCCTATTAGAAGCTTAGAACAGAGAGAAAAAAGGCTTTCAGAAGGACAGAATTTCATTGACTTTCTGAGAACAGCAAATAACCAGTGACTGAAATACAACATTAGCAATAGATAATGGTCATTTCTACCGAATTGAAAAACCCTTGCATTCTGAATCAAGGCTATAAAATGCTTCATGATGTGTTTGGTATTCCTCTCTTATATTTCATTTTTCATTTTAAAAAATCCATAGTAAGTTCAAAACATTTTCATACTTAAAGGATCTACTATAAAAATAAAATTCTGAATTCTAAACAAAGAAGTTAAGAGCTCTATTCCATCAAACATTTCTCCATTTGCAATTCATCTTGGTAATAGAGACAGAACCTGGGTAAATGCATATAGGACTTGAGGCAGGAGATTTTTCTTGCTCAATGCATAATTCATGTGCTCCGCCTGCAAAGTGTGTAAAATGAGAATTTCACACCGCAGCATGAGCCATGGAGCTGCAGAGAAAAGGCAGATGAAATCATATTTTACTGTGCGATTTTATTTCTTACCCTCCCAATATTTATACAAAACCATCATTGACAAACCAAACACACTGACAGATCACCCACTGTTTCCATTGTGTTAGTACTTGAGAAGAGATCAGGCAGAAAGATAGACAATTTGTTTTTGTATATTTTTTTAAATAGAGGATTAGGTTTTTAACAGCTGAGTGGCTGTATTAGACTTTTATAAGGACAACAGTAACTGATCTTAGAATCCCACCACAAAAAATACCTAGTTAACAATTCATCATTCTCAAATCTTCATTTTGTTTCTATGGTATTCAATTATACACCTTAACACATTAACATTTTCAAATGCAACACAAAGTCACGGGGTTAAAAAAAAACTGATTTCTATTTAATGCATTTCATTTCAAATAATAAATAAAATATCCTGGAAATACTTATTAACCTCCAAATAATACAAACAACAATATGTAACAATATACCTGAAAATATTTTTTATGTATTATGCATGTTCATTTTCATGCTGATTTTTAAAAAAGGCAAGTAGCAAAAAAGATCTGACATGACAAGCATCAAATATGTAACCTAAGAGGAAACCATTGTAAAGAGGTTTGAAATTTGAAACTATAAAATAGGATAAGCAGTATGTAAAGTCTGTCAAAGCCATACTGTGCTTTGAAATCAACAAGAAGTCAAAGCCAACTTCTGGTCTCACAGGACAAGATATTTGCATGAAACATTTTCAACTAGAATGATCAACCAAGGATAATTTAATGATTTTCTTTCCTTCAAGTTAACTGACAAATATGATTTTAAAAATCTGAGGCTCACACTTAAACTTGGGCTTTAAAACAAAAGTACACTGCCAGTAAATCGAGACTTCTTCATAAGTTAAAAAGAAGTCTAACCCACGAAAACAAACCTTGTCCTATCAGAGTATGACTACTTCAATAAGAAAGCCTGCTTAACAGCTTTCATTTCCTTTTAAAGGTCTCAATTGCAATTGAATAATATTTTTATTTTAGAGAACTTAAAATATAAATGAAATTGGGAAAGACATAAACTGAGAGGCAAGGCTTTGTATTATCATAGTAAACTCAATATTCTTCAATATTTATAAACATTATATAATTGTAACATACAAAAATAGTTGTAAAAACATAATTAAAACTTATTTCTCAAATAGAACATAAAACCAATTAAAAAAAATAGTTCATTTCACTCTTATCCATGATTTATTTCACACCACATGCCAAATTTACTTTATCCCCAAGAATCTTTCAAATAAAAGATCTTTATCTCCAGAATCTTTTATTAAGGCAAATCTTAACATTTACTGACATTCAGACACCAGTCACAATACTAGTGACGGATCCTTACAGCACTTAAGAGATTTAACCAGTTTCTTTGCACCTCTCAAAAGGAATTAGCAATCTTTGAGACACAAATAATATAACCTGAGATAAAAGCAACTGACAAAAGCATCTCAAACACTGCTAGGTATATACAGTTGGTACTGTTTTCTTCATAGCTAGTATGTACATTAATCTTAACTTTAATTCAAATACTGAAATGTTTTCAATATTAACTGTTATTAAGTGCAAGCACATTAAATGCTTTATATTTATTTAACATTGGTGATTATGCTTTATACAGTTTATATAATTAAAATGTTAAGATATATAAGAAAAAGACATAAAATTTACTCACAATAAATTACAATCATGATTTAAAGATTTTATCATTTTAATCATAGATTATCTAAATATTCAGCAATTGATACCCAGACACTACAGATACAGGTAGAATATTGCAACACGAATAAGGTGCGAATAGTAGATTAACAACATAGCTGAAATAACTATAGTGTATAGGAGCACTCTAATATACTGGGTAGTCATAAGAACGCTGAAGCCTAGGTTTCATGAAGGACAAAAATTCTGGAAACTTTAAAAACGTTATTTTAAAATAATTTTGTCACCATTTGTTCAACACATAATTTTAACTACAAGTGGAATATAACTTAATTATATCGGTCAAAAATAGTATAAAGTGATATAAATGTGAATCTCTTCCTCACACAATGAGGTGTACATTACTGAGTTTTCTCTCCACTCTTTCATATGAAAACAATTTTCCCTTTACACTGTGTAAAGTATGTGAAATCACTTAAAATAAGGAATTACTAATTTTGTTACAGGTGTTATTTGGAACAAAAGAATTACTTCATTGAAAGGATTATACTAAAAATATTTCTCAATTGAGTATATTTCAGAAAATAATAACTACACATAAAATATGCTTATCCATCAAAATAATCCTAACTAAAACAAGGAAATTTTCTCTGGTCATTGGTGACAACATCTGACCTCAAATGAGGACATATTCCAATAAATAAATAAACAAACATGGCACCTGAATGTATGACTATAGTTTTGTGCCTCATGAATATGCTGGGGCATTTAAGAATGTAAACAATCCCCTGTGGTTCTGACCCTTTTGACTGTTCATTCACATGAGTGATACCCTGTCATCAGTAACATTTTTCATTCCCTGTAGTCACTCTCAACTAGTAGAAGTGGAGAGTCACTTTGATATGAGGCCACTTTCTCCCTAGCTTTTATTTTCTGTAATAAATGATGCAAAAAGAAAGAATAAAGGCATAGAAATAGGAAAAAATACAGTGTCAAGAGAACCACAAATATTCCATTGGGATTAGAATTTAGTGTGTGTGGCTGGGCACAGTTGTCCAAACCTGTAACCTCAGTACTTGGGGAGGCTGAGGTAGATGGATCGCTTGAGCCCAGGAGTTTGAGACCAGCCTAGGCAACACAGAGAAACCCCTCCCTATTAAAAACACAAAAAATTAGCCAAGCATGGTAGTGCATGCCTGTAGTCTCAGCTACTCAGGAGGCTAAGGTGGGAGGACCATCTGAGATTTGGAGGTCGAGGCTGCAGAGAGCTGGGATCATGCCACTGCATTCCAGCTTAAGCAACAGGGCAAGACCCTGAATCAAAAGAAAATTAAAAAAAAAAAAAGAGAGGGAGGGAGGGAGGAAGGAAGGAGGGAGCGAGCAAAGGAGGCAGATGATGAAAGAAAAGAAGAAAGAGAGGAAGAGAGGAGAGAGAGAGAGAGACAAAGAAAGAAGAAAGAAGGAAAGAGAAAGAGAAAGAAAGAAAGAAAGAAAGAAAAAAGAAAAGAAAGAAGGAAAGAAAGAAAAAGAAAAGAAAGAGAAAGAACACAGGGTGGGTAGAGTTAAGACTAGGTAGGTTTGGGTAAGCTAGCCTGTGTTTACTGAACTCAAATGGCAATGGGCCATCATGACAGGTGAATTTAATATCCAACTGGCAGTTGTATAGAAAGACTTGGGGTTGGAAAAGCATGGGTCAGAGGATGTCCAGTGGTCTATACAGGTAATGAAGAGCTCATCTAGAATAGTGGCAGTACGGAAAGAAGAAACAGACACGAGAAATATGCACAGAACCTGTAAGAGTTGGCAATTATCTAAATGAACAGAATGACAGAGTAGTCAGAGATCATTCTGGGGCTTCAGATCTCGGAGAATGAAAACAATGGTGGTGACAAACGGTAGAGCATGTCTTTTGATTGTATTAGGTTTGGAAAATCAGTAGCCCCAGAGAGGTCTAAAAATTTGGTATCAATTTGGGATGAAAAGCTGAACCTTATTGTAAAGACTGAAAGACATTACCATGGAAGTAATTAACATAAATGTTTTAGCTGAAGCTATAGGAGGGAATGAGGTCTCACAACAGAAAAAATGTAGAGGGAAGAAAGAAGACTAAAGAAAAATTCATTGATAGTATTTTGCAAAACTAATGTGTACTAAGTACTAATTTAGGGACAACGTTCACACTTGGTGTCAGAAGTGGGTAAAAAGTGAAATAACCAAAAGAATGAAAGGTCAAAAAAGTCAGAACAAAACGGATGCAGAGGCTTTTAAATAGTAGGGGAATAGTCAGTCAAAAAGATCAAGAATAAGAGAAGGCTACTGGGTTTGGGGAAGGATCACAGCTGACTTTTCAGAGAGCAGTATGTGTAGGATAAAGTTGGAAATAACTGGGTTAAGAAGTACCAGATGGCAGGATACATAGATCATTTTTCTAAACTCACTCTCACTCATCTACACACACTCTGTCTTTTCCACTTGCTGGTCCCTCTCTTTCTCTTTAAATGCTGGGAAAAACCTGAATGCTACAGTTGGGAGAAAAGTAATGAACGGAGAAAGAGATTAAAGGTGCGAAAGAGGCAGATGATTATTTAAAAACAAGACCAAAAGGAAGTAGGAATTATCCTTGGGGAAGTGGATGCGGGTCGTTTACACAGAGCTGCATTCAAAGAAAAAGGAGGGTAAATGGAGATTATAAGTTAGAGAGCAGAGACACATGAGACACTGACCATGGATGGCAGCTGTCTTCTAAAGAAAGTGGCTAAGCTTACAGGCTGTAGGTAAGGGAACAGAATTAAATGTTGACTTACAACTTGAATAGTGTCAAAGGGGTGTTAAAAAAAAAAAAAAGGAGGATATTTAAGAGTTACAAAAAAAAAATTCAGGTTACTTTTAGCATTTGATGTTCTCCAATACTGTTGATCTTTTATGGAATTTTAAAAAATGTTAAAACTGTTGTTTTATAGTTATATAGTGTGATACATTGATCTTTCATATTTTATTTTTAACATAACACCTGAAAGAAGTAAGGTAGGTATTAGCATTTCTGCTTTACAGATGAGGAAACTGAAACATAAAGATATTCTCTCCCAAAAAGTAGAACACTATGCTTATCTCACAGGACTACCATAAAAATTCACTGTTTTGAAAGCCATATATTCAAGGTAACTCCTAGGTCACATTTTCATGCTCAGTGCCCTCAAAACACATTCTCTGGATGTTAAAAAAAAAAAAAAAAAGAAAAAAGGAAAGAAAAGAAAGAGTAATGGTATAGATTTAGTTAGGCTGCAGATATAAGGCATATACGAATTTTCAGCACTAACATATTGTCATGCTAAATTAAAGTAAAGTACCCACCATCTGCCTTCATTACTCATAATTTAGAGCAGAAGCCACAACACTTGGTGCAAGGAGGACTTTTCCACAATTATAGTTGCATATTATTAGAAAATTGGTATACTCTGTAATTGCATGGTATATGCCAAATCATTCAGAAAGTAGTAGAAATAAATAAGTAGTTATGGTAGCTCCAAGGTGGAGTATACTTATTCCAATTGCTAAACTAAAGCAAAAAACTCCACAGTCCTGTTTGCCTTTATAGACAGGAAAAGGCATTCTAATATAAAGAAAATAAGCCACCTAAGGGACACATGAACACAAAACTATCAACAATGTGAGTGAAACCCGAATTTCTCAAAGGTCTTGGCTCATTGCAATAGTTTAAATTTTTTATACTGACGTTCTATAGGAAAATATTTTTAACTATCAAGAGATTTAATCTGATCACTGAAAGTCTTTGACAAAGAAGAAACAAAAAGAATCACTGACCTGGTGTGCCACTGAGGCTTTTATTTTCTTTTGTTTTTTTTTTTCTAGGGGGGCAAAGGGGTACAATACAATATGATGTTCAACCACTGTGGCTTTTTAATGGGATCCTAAAGCTCTGCTTCTAATACTACAGAGGCACTGAAGTCTTTAATTTTTCAACTGTTACAAAACTTCCCAAGAATAACTTCCACATCTTGACACTCACTGATTTCTTGTTTTGTCATTTAAAAAAACACTTCTTACTCTGGGTTTTATTTACTGCTGATTTGTAACTCTCTTTATTTTCAATAACATTTTAAACTTTCTGGTAATTTGATGTAAGTATGAAATGCAAGTACACCAAACTCACTATGTGATAAGTTTTTATATGAGGCCAGATTAATTAGCCATAAAATCTCTTAAGATTTTATGTGAATTTTTTAAAAATAAAAATCTTAGGTTATTTTATATACAGATGCAAGTTTTAAATATAAATTCAAGTTTAAGATAGGTTTTAATATATGCAAGAAAATATGTGAAATAAGGCAAGACAAATACTGGTCATTTTAAAAATATTCTTTAACAATAAATCTCTGGAAGGGGGAAGGCAATTGTTTACGTCAATAAATTAATTTTCATCCCTGCCTACTCAGATAACATACTAAAGAAATTCAAGTTAATAGAACCAATAAACAAAAACAATATTGGATTAAGAAGAAATTAAACTGAATGAAAGGCAGGGTTTGAACATATTTTCAACAAACAGAATAACACAGTTATATATAAAACTACTAACCTTGAAATCTAGCATCAACAAGGTCCATTTTTAGGAAGGGGGTGATTATTAAAGACCAAAAAGATAATTATCATTAGGTCTGAATTCTATACTACTATTTCATTCTCTTAACTAGATCTGAAATCAGATAGGATAAATTTTATATTAATAACAATATTCTTGCAATATATACTTTATTTTTTTTCCTGCTAAGCAGGCCAAGTTCAGTGTTACAAATGTTATTACCAAAAAGCATTATTATTTTATTATATAAGTAGTTCTTACATTTGCTTTTAAATAAATGGCTACTGCAAATTCTTACTAACTAAAGAATGTATATACTTTAATTAAAGCTTTAAAACACAATTATGCAAAATGCCCAATATTTTAAAAGGCCTAATAGTCTCAATTTCTAATGATGTATGTACACTTACATTTCTTTGCTCAATATTATTTTTGTGACTTCCTTTCACTTCCCCTTCAGCAAAAACCCCCTTGTCACAACCTAGCCAAGAACAAAAAAAGGCCATATGCGTAACACTGAGTTCCCTGATTTCAGTGGCAAAGGATGAGTTTTTTAAAAGTCTCTAACTTTTCTGCAGCGTTGGATTATAAGGGAAAGGCTTATCTAGAAAAAATAAAATCACAGGTGTAGATGACAATGGTGTTGTTTATTTCAGCTGCTATAAGAATATTTACTTTTAATTATAACAAATGTATAATCTCTTACCTTAGTGACTCTTCTGGATTCAGATTCACTTTCAGATTCTGACTCTGACTCTGATTCAGAATCTGAACTGTCTTCTATTGAACTAGATTCGGCATTGGAAGAATCTGAAGTTTTAGATTTTTCATTTTCCTTCTCCCCATCTTCAGAATCACTATATATAATAGTAAAATTTGAAATATCAACTTTAACTCCTTTATATAAGTAGTTTATATAAAAAGTTGTTAAATTCCAGAATATATTAATAAGGTAATAATAAAGGTATTACCAATAACCAAATTAATCAGAACCCATTCAAATTCAATTCTACCCTGGCATACACATTTCAAATGCAAAAAGTCACAAAATGAACTAAATAATATCATCAGAAACAATGTAGAAAATATTAAATGTTTCATTTACCAAGAATTAAGTGCCAGCAGTAATAACTTCAAAGATATTTAGGCTGATTTTTTAAAATGCTATCTCAAAATATTAAGTGTGTATACATATCTACATACAGGGTCTCATTGTCACCTAGGCTGGAGTACAGTGGTATGATCATGGCTCACTGCGGCCTCTACCTCCTGGGCTTAAGCAATTGTCCGACTTCAGCCTCCCAAATAGTGGGGACTACAGGCATGTGCCACCACACTTAATTTTATATTTTTTGTAGAGACAGGGTCTCACTATATTGCCTAGGCTGGTCTGGAACTCCTGGGCTCAAGTCATCTTCCCACCTCAGCCTCCCAAAATGTTGGGGTTTCAGGGTTGATCCATCACACCTGGCTTAGTAATATATTTAAATATTTATATATCTGCTTTTGCTAAAACAGACTTGTATTTTATACATTTTTCTGTCAAAGAAAATTACTACACAAGTTCCCAAATGTGACCTTAAACATATTCTATGAGAAAATGTTAACCAGTTCAAAGCAAATTCTTCTAATGTACTGTCTTACTAAAAATTTAAGCTAATCAAATATAAACTTTTAAAATACCAAATGATCATACCTAAGTGCTTAACATCATTCATTTGTTCACTTGCTCAACAAATATTTATTAATTATTGACTACACGTTGGCATTATGTTAGGTGCTGAGGATAACAATGGGTAGTAAGTCACAGAGGATCTCTGTGTGTCTACCCTACAGAGTCTTCAGTCCACTGGAGAATACAGATAAGGTGGCAGAGATAACATAGTATGATAAGTAATAAGTAATAAATTACAGTGTGTCAGAACACTATTTGTAGAGACAACTAAATAAACTTAATCCAATTAGGAATGCTTCCTTGAGAATGAGACATATAAGCCAAGATACAGGAATAAGGCCAGCAGATGGGCCAGGAAGCAGTTCTCCAAGAAGGAATAACATGCGAGATGGCCAAACACCCTTCTTTCAGGGGATGAGAGATGCTTTGTGGTGTTCATATTTTCCTGGAAACTAAAGGTCTAGTTCTCTCTACAACATGTGTGTGTATTTTTTTAAGAATCTACTTTGGACCAGAAAAGGCTAGGCATTTCATACCAATCATACCAATTATCTAATTTAAATGCACTCTTCCTGGATACATTATTATTCCATTTACAATAATGAAACTAATATTTAGAAAGGTTAAATAACCTGCTCAAAGACACATAACAGGAGGGGCAGAACTGGAACTCAAGCCTATCTCACGCCAAAGTCTGTATTTTTTCCACTATGTCACACTATCTCCCTTCAAATGAAAATACCTTGGAGTGTAAAATTTAAATTCGGTCATAAATATTTATGATTACTAAATGGTGGTTTTTGAAGATGCTTAAAGCTTATTAAGAGCTTTAAAAAGTTACCATATTGGCAAAGTTAAAAAAAAATTGTAAGAGATGAGAGAAGCATACAGGGGGAGGGAGAGTAGTGAGGCAAGGGAAGGATCGATATTTCCTAGAATTGATTTTTGTAGAGGAAATATGATTGCTGTTTATTAAAAATGGAGCCATGGTAACATCTCAGAGCACATGTAATTATATTTGAAGACTGAAAAATATGTTGTTGTTTTTCCCTAGCAAAAAAATGGCAATTTATTATCCCCAATTCACTGGTTAAAATGTGTACTTAAAAATATAAGGTTCAGAACATATTTGTAATTCTCTTTGGTGAAGTAAACAATTCTTTTAAATTCAAACATGAGTAAAGAGGAAAATCCATTTCTGAAGAAAAAAACTAATAAAACTAATGCATGACTACAAATTTCTAGCATACTGACTTTTGCTATCTGAAAAGATATTTCATGCACTGAACAAAACTTTCCCTTTCTAGAAACAAGACATGTTTTATAACTCATATTATCACAGATATTCTGATATTAAACCAGAAATATGGAATTTCTCTCAAAGACAAGGCTATTATAAACCAAGTAGCTCCTTTGCTGCAACAAGTGAATGATTCTAAATATATTTAACTTCTGGCTTTTAAGATAAGATTTTAAAAGTAAAAGTGTTATTTTATTATGCATCACTCAATTTTGATGGTAATTATTGTTTACCTTACTGCTTAGAGTTTCAGATGGTAATCTAATGAAAAGAATTTACTGGTAACTAGGTTTTTAACTTTGCAATGATGAAAAGCCTGTATTAATTTAACCTACAGATTTCATTTGTTCTGAACAGGAAAAACAATATAAATCACTTTTAAAATCATTAAATCCTGACTTAAATTAATAAAGTCATAATTAGGGCATTATGCTGTGTTTGTTATGGAAGTGGCAGGGCGAGCTGCTTTAATTACTGTCAGTAATAAAAGGAGCAGAGAGCGTACTGCGCCCCAATCAGTGCTGTCAGCCACGACTGAGCCGAGCTGCAAGCTCATCAAGTGAGCGGGCAGTAGGCTCCCACGGAAAGGACCATCATGTCGGCAGAGGCCACTCGCTGACAGCAGTGGGGAAAACAGAGTTGCACAATCCAAGATATTAGCCCCAATTACTCAAAATTTTAATGATATTTTAATACACGATAATGTTGTTGATAATGGGAGATCTTAAAAAGTGCTAACACTTAAATATCCTATGACCGTCTTCCTTCACAGCCCTTGACTCTAATATTTGAATCATAATCTTTTTAATATAACATTATTTAGAAAAATCAATTGTCTTGGTTACATAATGGCAAAGTGTTGAAGGATTTAATTTTAGCCCTCAGCAAAATTGCTACAAAAGGTAATTAAGTGTTTCATACCTATTGCTTGATCACTTAACTCAGCCTTCCAAGGTTTAACCAATTTTCAAAATGTAACCCCAAGATATGTTCAAGTTCAAAATGAAAGCTAAGCATTATACATAGGAAAATAATGTGAACAACTAGCACTTTAATTTTAAAAGATTTAATATCTGTTTGGGAAAAAATACATACTTTTTTTCCTCTCACTATTTTTGGACTAACAAGAATGATCTTGCTTGGGCAAAATTTCACAGAGTATTTTTTTGAAGGAAATTCTGACAAAATAAGTTACCTTTTTCCTTTGGCTTTTGAGTTCCTCTTGGCTGTTCTTTTGTTTTCTCGGCCTGAGTCCCTTCCACTTTCACTGTCCTGCTCACTGGAGGAGTCCTCACTGCTGTCCTCACTGCTGTCTCCTTCCTCCCCACTTTGGCCTTGTTCTCCACTTTCACTTCCAGATTCACTCTCTGAAAAACAGAACCAGAAGTTCTTAGATTTATAGTCATTTAATTAAACACATGGACACCTGTAACTGTCAATATTTATCACAAATAAAACCAGATGTTGAATTTCAGTTCAGCGGACATCACTTGTTCAATACTTTATTCCCACACCCCATTCTTTCAGCTCTATGGATTCCTTCAGCACGGTGAGCTTTGAGGGATGCAGACAGAGAGAGGATGCTCTGACAGTGAGAAGAGAAAAGCTAAGCAATGGTGAACCAAATAAACCAAACTTGAGGGAATCCCACTTTTTAAACCCCAAAGTATCTAGCTATGTCAAAAACTTTCTTTTAAAGAATTACTAAGGATTAATATAAGGCTAAAGAAATAATTTTGAATTCTTCTGCTTGTAATGGGAAATTCTACTTAGAGTAAAACAGGACAACAGCTGAATCTCAGGAACAAATTTTGAGAGGAAAATGAGCCATTCAAATCAACTGGAAAAACCTCCAAATTCAAAAGACAATTGGCAAAATGACTAATTAAAGAGTTACTACTTATTTGAGCTAGTAAAGGAGTTTTTCACAGGTGAAAGAGATGATAAAGTTATATTGAGGGATTATACTTTTAAATGTTTTATGCATAAATTATGGTATAATATGACTCTTTGAAGAAGAAAATACACAAAAATATATGTATATTTTTTAAGTGAAGCATAATTGTTTACTATTTAAAATGACTATAACTACAGAGTTGTGCCCCAGAAAAAAGGACAAACTGTTGCCCTGCTTGTGATCTACCTAATGAAGCCCTCTTAGGCAGGAATATAACCTTTAATTAAAACATATAACATCATGAAGATCCATCACAGTGAAAAGCTAGGACTGCCTGTATTCTTTTAAGATGGCTTGCAAGGGATACAAGCATGGGTTCTCAAGTTAGTGTTCAGATTCAAATCCTGGCTCTGCTACTTGCCAGTTGTAAAACTGAGCAAGTTACTCAACTTCTCTGGGTCTTGGTTTCCTTTTCAGCAAATGGAGATAATAATACTAGTTACTTTACACAGCTGCTGTAAAGATTAAAATGATTTGGAACATGTAAACATGATTGGAACACAACAGGGCCTGCCACAGGGCAAGGCGCTCATCACTATCATCATTTACAAACAGGAAAATTTATTTTACTTAAAAAAACTATTAAATAAGGACATTTTAAATTTGTGGTGATATCCAAGTTATACACACATATATATTAAGTCAGATAACTGGCTTAGGCCATAAACAATGAAAAGAAATTCCAGCATTTAAGTTACTCTCTCATGTTATCACATGGGACTGCAACACAAATCTGGGGCCAGCTCACTTCAGGCACCATTATTTAAATCAAGTCAGTAAAATCTTAGCGAAAATTTGTTTATTCTCAAAAAGGCTTGCTATCTGAAAAACACAATCTCATAACTTTTAATGAGACAAGCCTTCTTTTTTCCTCTGGTACCTACAGAACTCCTGCCACATAGCTCATTATTATATGTATTCAGACAAACTCATAAAAAGCTGTAATGTTAATGGAATATTTCTAAAATGTTTTAAAAATGAATAGGCATGGGCTAGTGAATATGTACAATGGAGACAAATATCTATATGTAATTCTATAAAATGAAGAAGTACATGATTACACAAACAGATCATTACAACACGTCTATATTACTCCTGAAATTCCATACTTTTTAATATCAACTTTCTCAAGTTATTTCTCTACTCTTCAGCTGATTACTTCAGAGGGTAATGTATCACAGGTTAATTTATCAGATACTAAAAACAAAGATTTTTGATAAGAAAGAGAAAAAAAAGAGTGAACTACCTTAGAGTAGGGTAGTAGATAATCAAGTAAGAGTGATGGTCCCTGGTTCTCCAGGGAATAAAAATTTTAGAGAAAGTTGGGTGTCACTTGGTCTTGTGTCAGATTTGCCTATTAGGTTAACTGTTAATAAGAGCATCAGAAAGTGACTCCAATATATTTTTCATTATGCAAATCACTCACAGAACTTTAGCAATGACGGGGCTTTAAGAAATATTTAATGCTACCCACCCCCCTTCATTTGTCTGATATAGAGAAAAGTAGGTATCTTATTCAATTTGCATAGTTAAAACCCAGGGCTTCTAAATCCTTCCTATTAAGCATTCTTTTCACTGCATATAGTTATCTTCCATCTTTAATTTGATTTTTTTATAGTATATAGAGACAATAATTTTAGCTTTATCTCTATAGAGGTGCACAGAAAGAGATGACTATAAAATGAAAAAGATTCTTCAATGTATAAAATAAACTTTACATTTTTATAAAAGAAAGTTACTTTTAAAGACCCCACTAAAAGTTTATCAAGGGTAAAATTGTGTTTTTCAATAGATATAACAGGCATTGTGGTTTAGAATTCAGATAAGTTCCTGTTTCAGCTATACCAATGTATTAGCTATTGTCCAAGAGACACTGTCAAGCAAAAAGGGAATTTAGTAAAGTAATTAAAGATTACCTTGAAAACTAAACACTTGGTCTCAGTTTTCGGCGGGCTTACTGGGGACAAAAATGTCGATGGCTAGCGATTTCTACCTGTGCTACTACATAGGGCACAAGGGCAAGTTTGGGGACGAGTTTCTGGAGTTCGAATTTCGGCCGGACGGTGAGAAGAGGCCGATGGCACGCAGTGCTGGGAAAGGGGAGCGAGACCAAGAGTCTGTGGAGGACACGAGGGGAGGCCAGGTGGTGTGGGGTGAGCCGAGCTTCGGTAGGCTTGAGAGTGTGCAGTGGGCGGAGGCCACTGCTTTCCCCTAAGGAAATACGAGCTTAAGAATATAGGAGGCCTAAGTTGGTTTTATAAAGGAAAGAGAATTGCTATAAATTAAAGCTAATCCTGTCACAAACTGAAAAGTTGAACCTAAAGTAATCATAATTCTGTAACAGTGCACCAGAAGGGACTTTAAAGGCTCTGGAGATTGTTGCCCTAATTAAAAATGCTACCATCTTTTTGAAAACACTCCCACCATTGGTGGTCCAATGGATGAGTAAAATCTTGCGACCAGTAAAAAAAGAAAGAAAGAAAACTAAACAGTGATATACAAATTAAAGGGATTATTTTGATAATACAAATTTCACTTAAAACTACCTGCTGAATATTATGGATTGGGCCTTGTTTTTGAGAGACAGCATGTAATCCACGATGTAAACAGTATATGCCAATACATTATAAAACCCACCACTGTCACTGCTACTATCAGAAGAGTCTTCCTCTTCCTCAGATTCAGAATAGAACTTCTTAGCAGAATTCTCTTGCTTTGCTTTTCCTGCTGGGGTCCATTCTTTGGCCTGTTTAAACAAATAAAGTAAATATAAATGAACTCTCATTAAGGGATTTAGACTTCTGGCAAACTTAATCATTAAGAATATAACTGAATTCAAAAGAAAGCTTAAGGCCTCAACAGAGAATGCAACTGTTAGAAGTCCTAGTATTAAGGCTGATTCACTTGACTCCTAAATATACAACAGAAACGCACTAGAGCCTGTTAGGTTAAGCCAACTATCTTATTTTAAATACGTAATTTTTTTAAACTTTTGTGTTTGTAGGCCCACAGAAGATTTAAACAAACGTAATCTATCCTAAAATAGGTGAGCACAATTAGAAATAGATTCAATAACAGCAAAAAGAAACACAAGTTAATAGCTTGACATTGAAGTAAAAGAGAGGAAAAACAAGTAAAGAAAATATTTAGTGTAGGCAATAAATTTCCCCAACCATCTCAACAGTCTAAATCCTGGAGTAATCCTGGACTTCTCTCTTTTTCTCATATCCTATACATCTAAACCATCAAGAAATCCTGTAGTTACTCTGGTCTGACCCATCCTACTCTCCTGGACTACTCATTACCTTGCTTCTACCGCCCCTCCACCCTGCCCCCAGCAAACAAAGTTTGCACAACACAGCATCTAGAATGATTCTATTAAAACCTAAATCAGATGAAGCTCCTTTTTGGCCTGAAACCCTGTAATGGCTTCCCATTTTACTCAGAGAAAAAGCTGAAGTCCCTGCAACAGTCTGCAGTTTGACACAACCATCGGTTCATGACTGCCCCACAACGACTGTCCCTGTCCCCCGCCTCTCTGACCTCTTGCTGCTCACTCTCTTGGCTGATCTGCTCTGGCCATGCCTTACTGGGCCTCCAAATGTCCCAGGCATGCTCCCAGCTTAGAGCCTTCCCCCTAGCTGTTGCCACTTCCAACACCATTCCCCTCCACCTTTTTTTTTTTTTTAATCACAGTATTACTTTTCAACATACTATACAATCTACTTGTTTTTTTTTAACTGTTGGTCTATCCTTGGCAGAACATAAGTTTCTGGAGAGCATAGAATTTAAAATATTTTGTTCAATTTTAAGTGTGGCTGACACTAAATACTAGTTATTAGCCTCTTAAAGACTTCAATATTAAATTCAGAAAATATGCTTAAGAAAAATATTGACTTTAGTGTTTATTAAATATGGTATTAGTAGTAGCATTTACTAATATGAGCCCCTTTAACAACTTTAATACAGTGTATTTCTTTGCTTTTATAGTCATGACCTTGATTCGTCAAGAAATTAAATCATGTTTCATATATAATTTTTTAAAGAGCAGGGAAATGTATACTTCTGAAAAGGTCAAAATAGTTGAGACTCATTTATTTATTGTATCTTTGAGTTTTTACTATGTTCAAGTCTTTGCTAGAGTACATATTTTGTTGAAAAGGGATCTACAGCATGACAGCTCTTATTCATGATGTTTCTCTGCACCGAATATTCAATAGAACCAGCTGAGAAGAGTTTTTAAATGCTAATACAAACAATAAAAATATTGATACTAAAAAAATAAATACCTGAGTTCACCTCCTGAAATTCTGATTTAATTAGTCTGGTGCACGTATGACCTAGTTTTGCTTTGTTTAAAAATCTCCATATGATTATAATGTGCAGCTACATGTGAAAACCACTGATCTAAGGCCAGGTGATGTGGCTCATGCCTGTACCCTCAGCACTTTGGGAGCTGAGGCAGGAGGATGGATTGAGCCCAGGAGTTTGAGGCTGCAGTGAGTTATGATCACACCACTGCACTCCAGCCTGGGTGACAGAGCAAAACCATGTCTCAAAATAAATAAATAAATAAAAACAAATAAAAATAAAACCATTGATCTACAGGGCTTAAGGTATGTTACTTAAAAAGAGAAGATTCAGTGACGTGGAAAATTACTAACTGGACAGTAACAGCAAATTAATGAGTAAAAATTACTTGAATATATTTGAATAAGATACTTACATAAGATCAACAGTATGGCTTTCTTTTATATGTATTTAAAACGCTTCTGTCTACAAAGATAGTATTCTATAAACAAAGCTCTTCTATATTTGGTAAATTCTGAAGTCCATATTTTTCTTAAGTCCAAACACATTTCTCTAAGGTCTGATAAAAAGTTTGTTGGATTAATAAGACTAAATCGATAATTTGGGAAAACTAGGCTTCTATGCTCAAAGGTACATTTTTTCTTGACATAGCCATGAACTCTATGGAGGTTTTAAAAGGCCAAAGACGAACAATAAAAATATTTTAATTTTTTATGACCAAAGAACCATATTATCATTCTAAGCAAAAGGAGTAATAGGGAAAAGAGAGGAAGAGAACATAGACACTCATTTGAAAGTTCCTACAAAGGCTAAAATATTGACAAATGTGTTTATAAAGCAAAATACCCTTCATATGCAGAAGGTAGTCTTTCAGTAAGTGGAGAAGAAAGGACTTCCTAGAACTAAGCAAATAAACTCTTAACTAAGGATCTTCAAAACTTACTGGGATCATAATATAAATATACATTATATTTTATACCCTGGAAATGGTGGTGTGTAATTCAAAGTGACTTCTACTGTCAATCTGATTAGGTTCCCTGTCATTTTGATTAAAATATCAGATTATCTAAACCTAGGCCATTTTTCTTACTAAGTTATATTTCACAGTAACAAGACTTGACCCTGTAAGATCACTTCACAGGAAAACTAGAATAACATAGCATATTATGCGCATGAAATACAGTGACATGACTTGGAAGGGAGATGGAGTGAAAGACAAGAAAAATAATATGGACATTATTTTCTGTATTATAGCTGCACGTGAAAATAAAACTATATTATTTTTATACTTAATTGTATCTCTCACAGTATAATTTTAAGCCAATTGTCTCAGAGTCCAATAGATGGAAGCTGTTTTATGCACAGCATCAACAGACAGTGACAGTTTTATCAAATCATGTTCCATCAGTTATAATGATTCTCCCTAAGTTACCAATTATTAATTTCATAAATATAATAAGCAAAATGAAAAAGAAATTAATTTGTCTCTGTTGAATTGGACAGGTGAAATGAACATAATAGGTTATATTTAAGTACTGTCCCACAACAAACCAATCTATCAGCCAATAAAGGATACTGCTGAGACCAAATTAAATTGCACGGCATTGCTATCAACTTCTGAGAAGATAATGCTTTTTGGTGGGTGGGGGCAGTAGGGCAGCAAGGAGGTAGGAATAAGGCAGAAGTAGGGGAAAGATAAAAGGATGGTTCTACTTGGGATAAAACATTATGTACCCCATAATGAAAAAAACAAACAAAACCAGAACCATAAAAACAACAAACAAACATAATAAGAAATTAGGAGAAAAAGTTATGTCCACAGGAGGAATCATAACAAAGAACACTTTATTTATATTCCAGTATCTGATCAAAAGTTGCTCAAATAGGCTGGGCTCAGTGGCTCACACCTATAATCTCAGCACTGAGGCGGGCAGATAACTTGAGGTCAGGAGTTTGACACCAGCCTGGCCTACATGGCGAAATCCCATCTCTACTAAAAATACAAAAATTAGCCAGGCATGGTGGTGTGCACCTGTAATCTCAGCTCCTAAGGAGGCTGAGGCAGGAGAATTGCTTGAACCTACGGGGCAGAGGTTGCAGTGAGCCAAGATAGCACCCCTATACTCTAGCCTGGGGGACAGAACAAGACTCTGTCTCCAAACAAACAAACAAACAAACAAAACAAGCAAAAAAAAAGTTGTACAAATAAGGCAACTCTTTTGAAGAGTACTTAAGAGTATGCAGATTTGAGTGAAAATAACAAACTCAGCTGCAAGGAGGGACAGACATGTAATTGGTTCTCATATTTTTACATATTTCTAGTGTTACAAGTTTTTAGCCATCTGTAAGTACAGATCATTTATAACAACATAAAAATGATGGTGCTAAGTACTAAGGATAATACAGATTTACAAACAAGCTCAATGTCCCTCTCCTCATATTACATAATAAAACATATAACAGCGTGGACCATGAACTCAGACCTGGATTGGAATATGGTTCTATCACTTACTAGCCATGTGAACTTAGGCAATTTACTTAGGTTCTCTGAGATTTGGCTTCCTCATCTGCAAAATGGGAATAACAATAACCATCACTTATGATAATTATTAGGTTTAAGCAAGATAGTTTTTATAAAACATTATCATAGTACACTGTCAGGGTTTCCTAAATGGTGCTATGATTAGTTCTGGCCATGCTTCAAAGCCAAGATAAGTTGGAGTGGTTAAGAGAAACATTATTTCTCAGAGGAACCAAATTACATGGCTATGATCATTATAGAAATTCTATTTATTAAAGTAATAAAGGTTTTCTTCCATCGTATACAGAAAAGTTAAGAGCAAGAAGGTTAACTCACTTTCCCACAGGAATTAGTAAAGAACTCCAGTTATCTGAATCCTAATTCAGTGTATCTTTCCTACCAGAAAAGTATCTAGAATATAATTCTTAACTGCTCTTTTTGTTAATTCTACATTTTAAAGTATTAGATATATTTCACATAATTTCTAAATATAATCAGAAGACCTCTCTCTTTATTTTTCTTGTTTATATAAGAAAGAGAGAAACAGATATTAGAAAAGAAGGTTAATTCTTTGATCTCAATGGCCAGCATTTTTTTAACGATTGAGAAAAAGAGTATATAGCAATTTTTTTTTTTTATCAGAAAGCACCATATTATTCACTTTGCGACCTTGTCAAAGGACATTTTTGGTACACAGTGCTCCCTATTTATGTTCAGGTTTCACATAAAAATAGTTCATCAGAAAATCTAGAAGAACACTTTGTATGGTTTTTCTGAAAAAGAACAGCAAAAATTATTTAGAAAGGTATTGTCAGGAAGTTACAAATCTCTAAACAAAGTAGAAAAAACTTGATCCAATGAAACTAAATACCTTAGAAATTGAATCTACGCAGCTACAAATGCAATAGAACAAATGTGGGTGGTACTGATGCAGAGAATTCAGTTCTCTATTTCCTTGAAGAAAAGGAACAGTACATGTACAATGGCATAGGAATACTACAATATTTAGTTCCTATAAAGGCAAGGTATATCTACCATATTACATTTAGAAATACTAAAACAATTTTCAATTTTCAACTCTCCGAAAAAGCTTTTATGTAAAACAACAGTTATCCTAGAGCATTCCACTGCTTTAACAAAATTAATTTCAGAAAGGTCAACTTACCAACTCTATTACTTCTACATTTCGAACTGATGGGTCAGGCGCCACCTCTGGCCAATTAGATAATTCCAGGTACCCAGTAGCTTTAATGTTGAGAGTATGAGATAAGGTGCCAAGCTGGAAATGATCTCTATCTATTAAAAATAGGGAAAAACATAAAATAAACAATATGAGCTATATATACAGAACAATCATAATCAGAGCTCAAGGTAATTGGCATATTACCTCAAATGTCAAGGAATAAATACAAACTAGGAAGCTCTTCATAGGTCAAAAAACTGATTTCAGTCCATAGATTACAATAATCTCCCCCATAATGGTCAATAAAAAAGCTAATCAGTCAGTGTGTTTAGAGGTGTTGCTCTGAAATGTAGCTTCTCTAAAAATTACTTTACTGTGAATATTAAGAATGACAGCACAGTTAAACAATCCATATACATGTCTTGGCACAAACACATCCAGAATTTTAATAGTTTTTCTACAAAACTGAATTGCTTTTTATCTCTTTACAACATTAAATAAGAAACAATATGAAAACTAAGGTATATAATCATTTGATTCCAACTGGAATGGCAACTTGTAAACTGATAAAATACTTAATTAGTCCTTTTAAAAAGCTAGGAAACATAAGTCAACTTCCTTCTTTGAAAAACCAGTTTAAATATGAAGTTTTTTTAATAAAATAATTCCTCATAGAAACACTGATATTAGTGTACACAGACTAATTAATAACTCACTATTAAAAGGACATATTTCTTATAAACTATTCAAAATACAAATGATACATTATGTATAAAAATAACAGTTTTCATCTATTGCTCAGTTTAAATGTTAGAATAAAGTCAGAAGGCTTAAAATTATTTAGGTAAATAAGGGCTACAAAAATGTAAACTTTAATATAAAACTTGCTGTTGAGAGCAGATGAATGAGTAGAAAGCATATTGTTCTTATATATTTACATATGCTAATCATTTATATTTCCTAAGAGATAAATTTTAATCCCATTAGAAATGGCGACATCCTGTCATCATTTTTTAGATAACATATATTTTGTAGTTATACTCTGATAATACCTTTAAAAGGAGACTCAAGCAGTGGTGCAGGTTTTTGTGCTAGGAATATTTTTTTGGCATATTTACTTAAAGCTCCACTCTTTTCATTCGGAACAATAAGCTGCCTAATAAATCTTGTACGGTCTCTGATGTCGTAGTTTTGATCATACTTGCCGAGATTTAATATGTACTGGGTAAGCAATTTTGTCTGTTGGAAAAAAACAGATCAAGATGAGAATACAGTTATTTATGATTATTGATAACTCTGGATAAACATATTTAAAGAGGTAATAAAAATGAATGGTTATGTCAAACAAATGTTGTTCCGTAGGGAATATGCATTTCTAATGCTGCAAATGGAATTTTGAAGCCAAAGCACATGTCCTCTTCCGTACTGGGGAGGTGAATGCTGAGTATTGAGAAGCAGCCATGTGCTAGATTATTAAACTGCTGAAGTGGAAAGAAAGGCATCATTAAAAAAATAATCATATATGGCAAACCCGCTGAAGGGTCTACGTGAGAATAATGAATGTGGAAATACAACTAAAAACATGGCACTCAAAACTTAATCGGAAAAATATGCAGGACATCAAAACATCAGAGAGTATTAGGGGGCTGGCAAACTGCTTCTCCTGAGGTGTGTTTTATGAAGAGATACTGTCCCTGGCATAAGCAGTGTCTGCACTCTGACTGCACTCAGTTACTTTACCCTGAATTATGACCCATTAAAGCAGACACATGAATCACTGAACTGGATTACTGCAAATTATTTGCAGTGCATTTAGCTGTTACTTTTTCATAAAAGCAAGCTGCTGATGCCCTCTAAAAACTAGGATAAAAGACTTCTTCCATTTTTCCCCCATGCTGCTTATAGCCTCTAGTAATATTGGTCATTTATTTATTTATGTAAGGGAACAACTTATTATAGTGGCTTTTATACCATAATAAGACTTCCTAAGTCAATTTTTGAAAGTACTACATTAACATATATTGAAATAATTTTAATAATAATTAAACCAAAATTGAAACCATTAATAAAATAGGTTTGTATTTTAAACTACAGTTATTTTACTGAAAAAACATAGTTTTAATGAGAAGGCTACCTGTGTACAATTTTAATTATAAGCCAAACAGAATTAGTAATACATGGGAAAAATAAACTGAGGAACAGTAAATCATTTACATTAGATTAGAACATTTTATACACATTAGAAGCAGATAAAAAATAAAATCAATCAAGTTAGGTAGAGCTAAAGACAATTCTAGAACAATAAGTCAAAGTAGAGGAATGGTGTGGTAAACTCTTTTACAATAATTGCTTAAGATAATTGATTTCATAAAAAGCAACCTTATTTCAGTAGCAAGGTATTTAAAAAGGATTAACCTAGTTTTATTAAAGTAGAATTATAAAAATATAAGCGAAAATGTTAATAGAGCTATTATGAATTTGGGTACCAACAACTGCTATTCACTAATTGCTAGAACATGTTGGTTCAAGTACAGATAAGAACATTTCTATGATTCATTTCTTTAAAGACAATTAGCAAAATATTAGCCAAATGAGGAATATAATTCAAAACCAGCTTAAAAGAAAATGTGGTACACTAAACTGTGTAATTAACTTGCTGGAAAAACCTGGAAAATCCACTTAATCATTAATTTTCTCAAATGTGGAGTTAGAATTTACAACGTGGTTAACTCTATAGTCCATTTGAGTACTGAGATTTTAAATCTGTAACTAAAATAAATCAAAGAAAGAAATAGTCTCTTAACTGCAATGATTTTTTTGAGCTAGCAGAATAATACATTTTGCTTTATTTCCTATCCCCAAAATTAACTTTTGGGAAATTAAACATTTTCAATATTATTAACCAACTGGGAAAGTTAGATAGGGCATTTAAAGTAATGAAAGTTATATAATTTTAAAACTATTTACTGACTGTAAAATATATTATATTATAAGCTTATAAATACATTTTATTAAAATGTATTTTCAAAAATCACATTCTTTCGAAAAGATAAAAACATATTTGTGTACAATGACGCATTAAAAACATAAGCAGAATAATTATTCATCATACATGAATCAGTTTCTTCACCGTATGTATCTAGTAACAATGCATTGGTATTTCTCTGGAGAATACATTTTTATATGGTCTAAGTTTTAAAAAAAAATAAAATTGCAATCTTTTTCATAATTAAATTTTTGCAGGCAGTATTCATGAAATTGTTGACATTTTCAACTTATTCTTCTCTGTAGACCATATTTTTAATGGAGAAAATACCCTCTTTAGAGTATTTCTGGACAACCACGTAATCTCAGGAAAAATTCTACTGAATGAAGAATAGTCCCAATCCTTGCTTTTATGTTAAAAACTGGAAATATTTCAAACCCAAATATTTAACTTTTCCCCCATTTAGTCAATGAGAAGTTTTTTTCAATATTGAAAACATTTTCAAATATTTTATTTATACTTTTAAAAATATTTCATCAACTTAGATACTACAAAACCAACCTTCTCAATTTCATTTCATTCTACACAATGTAAATTTCCCATTGAAAGTCTTCACAATAGCTGAGATAGTGCAAATGACAACCTCTTGATTAAATCTTGAGCTCTCACCATTTAACCTGTTCAGTTCTTACCTTGCGCATACAGGGATAACTTTCAAAGTCTTTCTAATAACTGCTGTTTGCTAAAATTTTTCAAAAGGTAAAGTTTTTTGGCATTTACTAATGGCACTTTAAATAATCCAAACAATTTGTGAACCAAAACTTAACCAATATACAGAAGACTCAATTACAAATAAAAAAAAAATTAAGCCAATGTAAGAAACAATTTACAAAGTTCTTCATAAACTTATGTATCTAAAATTCTGTTGCTAATATGCATTAAAGACAACGTGTATTGTTATGCTACAGAATGCTTTTTCAACATCAGTTTCATCACAAGAATTTTACAGTTCGGTCAAACTGTATATACTAATACAAGTAAATTTGACCACTACGGTTTTATTTCAAATGGCTGAATAAGCAGAGTTTGTTCGTATGCACCACAATCAATTCCCAAAACATTTCTCTTCCATAGTTTTCTTAATTTAGTAAGAACATTGATTTTTACCCTGACAACACCCTTTCATCAAAAACAATTTTATCTTCAATGTTGAGCTTTTAAATTTACAATAGCATTTATAATATTTTGACAGAATAAACTTCCAAAAGCTTTACTTTGTTTCCATTTACAGCCCTTACCAAACAAATACACAAATACATTGAATGAAAAAAGTCTATTATTGGAATTAACTGATTTTTTATTTGAAACCAGCAGCGTTGGGCCTTTTTTCTACTAATGGAGCCAACACATTAACAGCTATTGTTTCATTTTTCATATGTGCATAAGAAAACACAGAATAAAAGTAAAAAACTAATTTTCAAAAAGTTATTTGATCTAAATGAGATCATGTTTCACACAAATTATATAAACATCTTCTGCACCTGTACGTATTAAAATGTTGTCTTAACGCATAATTTTAAAATAACTACTAGCTTTTTAAATGGATGTTGATTCTTTTGTAGCAGATTATTGTGTCTTCTGGTTGTTGTGTGGTCAATGAGATCACTACCACTCTCATGGCGGTTGGTAAATGTTGACAAATATTTTGTGCATTTTAAGTACTAAGTGGAAATTTAGCACTTTGTTCTTTGTTAAATGTACACTTCCATTTAAAAAAATTTATTGCTGATGATTTTATAACAAGATTTTAAAAAAGAATTGCCAAATAATAAAATAAACTTTAGATTTACTCTATAAAATAAATGACAAAACTACTATAGCAAGAGTGCTTTCACCACTCTCTTTAATGACCTATGGCAGGACCATTCGGTCTTTATTTCCTGCACATATTTCACCTATAACCAACCTCTAACTTCCCACGTTTGCATTTCATTCCACCCAGTGGCAGCCTGGAGCATCATGCATCTTATAGGCCATGGCAACACTTGCTGGTGTATCAAGTTGCTGGCCAATGAAGCATTGTTAAATACTTATCTCTCCACCTCCAGCAAAGCAAAAGACAGCTTTTCCCACCTGCTTTGTCAGAGTATACTTCATTTATCAGCACACATCCTGCATGCTTTCTAAAAGGAAGAAGTTAGTTATGTTATAACTAGAAAGGGTTGGAAAAAGACACAGTCTTTCAGATTTAAACGGCTCACATATTAAAATGAAATCTCTATTCAATGCACTTGTGTCTTAACATGCCAGTAGATAAAATATACAGCAGAAGCTAGAAGACCTCAAAGCAAAGGCCTACAAATTGTGCTATTTTAATGCAAATATTCGTGATATTACTTTGGGACAAATCCTAAACTAGATGGCATGGAGTCAACAGGCATAAATTGGATCTGTCCAGAGAAACTGTTAAGAAGAACATAGACAACATTTAAGGAAACAATCATGACATTTTAATATCACCAGAGGCTCAATCCAAAACCAGATGGGACATTAATTAAATAGTACTTAAAAATTTGTTTTATTCATACATTACACAAGATAAGCAAAGACAATATAATGTACTATCATTAACAGAAATATTCAATATCATATACACAGCTATTTATTAAATTTTGTTTTCAGACTAATTTTCCTGCTTAGATTTAAGGAACCATTATTGGTACCAACTAATGGCTAATGCTATCCAGACACTATTTATATCAATTACATTTTCTTCAGATTGACTCTAAGTCACTGTGACACAGGAAAAACGAATTTGAGGGAATGTTACATAAAAATTAAGAAATTCATTATTTAAAAGACTTCTCAAAATACTCAAAATAAACTGGTAAATATCTATTCAAACAATACCTTTCTTCTAATAGATTGTAAGTCAGTACAAATAATGAAAAAGGTCTCTTAAAATATAATCCTAAAATATTTTACTATTACTATAGTTCTAATAATATCTTTACTATTAGATAAAAAGGACACAGAAGTCTGCATTTGGCATGGTAAAGATTTATACTGGTTCTACATTGTTATTTTTCAACAGAATGATACCGACAAGTGTGTTTGGTAAATGAAGTAAACTCTACATAGAATTCTTATACCAGAGGCAAACCTAAGCCGTACCGTTGTTCCATCTAATTAGTTTCTTAATTTCATGACTAAACAGGATTCTTTATGTGATTTAGACGCAATTTCTGAATTTAATAGTAACTACCTTTTTGTCAACTTGAAAAGTTTACTATAAGGTCTTCCTTTGTACATTATATTTACTTGAGTTTTTCAATGCCAAGAAAACATATCAAAGAAAGGATAGAGATGTCACTGCAGAGTGTCCAAGCCTCTTTTTGTTAAATCACATTAAGGAAGCTTTGATGGGAAGGAGATTTCTCCAAAGACCTGAATCACAGGACAAGAGAGAATCTACTTTTAATGTTAGGAGAAATTCCTAAAACATCAGTGTGATTTACAAAATCTCTCATTAAGAATAAAAAAGAACTCAAGGAAGCACTTCTATTTTTAACAGCAGAAAAGTAGAAACTTAACTGTCTCATAGACTGAGACAGTAATTATATCTACACATATCCATATTTCAAAAACATGATATTAAGCAAAAAAAGTTGCAAACATATATATAAAGTAGAATATTTACTTATATAAAATTTGAAAACCCACAAAACAATCATATATTGCTTATGGATACATAGTCATATAACAAAAATGTAAACATGGATGACTGAATGAAACACACCAAGAAGGTGGCAGTGGTTACCAATGGGGAAGAAAGGAAGGTGTGAACAGGAGCTTGAGGTTCTAGTTCTATACATCTTACATTAAATAAATAAATGGTAAATGTGAATATCAACTTAATCTTAGTGGTAGATATACACCTACGCATTTTCACTATTATGTACTTTTCCATAGGTTTCATAATTTAAAATGTGCTAAGAAAAACATTAACTTAAGGCACTTATCACTACATTTAAAAGATGACTATTAGAAAAAGTTTAAAAACAAAAGCATCTTTTATTTGTTAACTTTTAAATTGTTATTAATTAGTTTAATTAAATCCTACCTTTCTTCCTCAAACTTCAGTAGACTATTTCGATGAAATCATGCTAAATCTTTCTACTGCCTTAACGGCTCTAGATTGCAGCAACTTCAACTGGTTTCAAAGTCTTTCAACCTTTTCCCCATGTAAAAGTGAAATTACTCCTCTGTGAGAGTATTCTAAGAGTGTTTCTACTCTTAGTATTTATTTTTTTCTTCACAAACTGAAAAAGGCGGAGGGAAGGGTGGATTTCAGCATCCTACTGAGAAAATCTCAGTAGGATAAACCCAAATGAATGGGTTTTTCCTAATGAGAATAAAGTTTTTCTCAGTAACTAGACTAGTTTCTTCACGGTAAATCATCATATTCCCTAAGAAGAACATAGCAGTTGCTCGACAGGTTACAAAAGAAGGATATCTAAAATGAACTAGGCACTATTATGTGCCAGGAAATCTAAGCATTTTACATGAACTGTTTCATGTTATCCTCATAATAACTTTGTGAGGTAGGTACAGTCAGTTCTACTCTAATGCTTGTTTTGAAAATATGCATTTGTTCCAACTCAGTTGGCATATTAGGGAACAATTTGGGCATAACATGAATTTTGTGGTGATTTCTTCTGCAAGAAATACTAGGTGAAGGCATAAAAATGCACCCAGCTAAACAGAGCTATGTAGGAATACATAAAACACACATACCTCAAACACGTACTTCAGAGGGTAACATCTACATGTGTTATGTGCCATACTCACGCTCATTAGGAGATACAACTTTCCATCCAATTTCAGATTAACCCTCTATCACTTAACAAGTATAACATTTCTTCCACAAGCAAACCTCAAGGCTTTTTCTATATAAAAAGCAGTATCACTGTAGTATTTATTTGTTAACCATTTAACATGTGTAAAATTGTGCTCCTTTAGGTTTCCTGTTAAAAAATATGTCACAAACATAGTTTTTGAGTGTTGTGACTCTAACTCCATTTTTCCAATAATTCCTATGGTTTTTATTTTGTGATTTTGTATAGCAAAATAATTTTAGGAGCACATATGTTACATTACAGCAAAATTGACTATATTATAATAATTCCCATTTTACAGATGAGGAAATGAAATCTTGTATAGGTTATATGATTTGTCCAAAATCATGTAGTAAGTGGCACAACATGATTTGATGCCAGAGAGTCTAAGTTTAGAACCTACATTCTCTATCACTACCTGTCTCCCAGTAATTGATATCAAATACTTCTATGCATACATAGTTAATTTTAATTAACTGCTTTCCCAATACAAACTCTCATCTGAAACAGCCCAAAGTTAAAACTAATTTCAGCTTATAGAAACTCACCTAAGGAGTCTTAAACATAATGTAACATAATATTTTTTAAAAACAGAACATTTAATACTCAAACTAGACAAGATGTTAATTTTTCAGATAATGTTTTTTTTTTCAGTTCTACAACTTCCATCTAATTCTTTTACAGTTTCTATTTCTCTGCTGATATTTCTTAATTTTCTTTCATTTCATTCATTTTCCTTTATGTCACTAGCCATATTTGTAATATTTGCTTTGAAATGTTTGCCTGCAAATTCCAACATCTAGGTTAGTTTCTGTTGATTTTTTTTCTTGAAAATTCATCAATTTTCTATTTTCCTGGTATTATTCTTATTGTGATTAAATAAACATAATTTTTTACCATTTTAACTATGTCTCAGTGTATCGTTTAGCGGCATTAAGTATATTTACATTTACCATATTATACCACCACTCTCCATCCTGGTTCTTCTTATATTGAGTAATTCTGGATATATGAGGTATATTTGGACATTATAAATGCTATATATTTAAGAGACTCTGGACGCTGTTATACTCTGAATGAGTACAGGATTTTCATTTGTTTTGGCAGGTAATTAACTTGGTTAGGGTTCAAAGTACAAACTCTGTCTCTTGGGTACACCTCAAATTTCAGTTTGGTTCTTTAATTCTTAGCTGTGCTGCTCTGAATACACCCTGCACAAGTGTGGTTCAGAAGTCAGTCAAAAACTTAGGCACAGTTATTCCCAGATTTTTCTACTATTTTTCCTTAACTTTCCAATGTCTGTAGCTTTCCTGAACTCTATTCTCTACTTCCTCAAGCCAGAAGGACTTTGAATTTCCTTTTGGAGGTCTAGCCACTGTGCACAGTGCCAAATGCAGCCTGTCCTCAGGATAAAAGCCATAAAAACAGGGAAAATAACTGTGTGCCATTTCCTTCCTCTAAGTATGAATTCTCCTCCAGATTCTCTTGCTTTTCTTTACTATTCTGTGTCTTCAGAAAGCTGTTTGTTCCTTATATTTTTCTGGAGTTCACAGCTGTTTTCTATGGTAGGGTCAGTCTAAGACCTACTAAAAGCAGACTGCTAACTAATTTTTAAATTATATCAGGTCAAAAATATTCTCAGGTAGTTAAGTTTATTATTTGATTTTTCTTCAAGCACACAAATACAATATGCTAAATCTTATAAAAGTCAATTTAGACATTCTCTAAAACTAAGTAATTCAATAAAAATTATAGAAATGTTCACTGAGGTATTTAGGCCACCGGGAACTCAGGTCTACAAATAAATATCAGGACTTCATGGCAAACCAGCTCCTCAACACTGTAGCCAAGTCTCCCTACCTTAGTTTTAAAGATGACTAAAACAAATAAGTATAGAAAACAATTTTTAATATTTCAATCAAAACAATTATTTTAGTCTCTCTTATATCTAATGGATTACACAATTTAAAAAAATTCTATCAAGTTGATGGTGCTTAAAACCATTCTTTAAAACTAATTTTCAAGCCAGGTGTAGTAGCTCACACCTGTAATCCCAGCACTTTGGGAGGCCGAGGCAGGTGGATCACTTGAGGTCAGGAGTTCGAGACCAGTGTAGCCAACATGGTGAAACCCTATCTCTACTAAAAATACAGAATTAGCCAGGCATGGTGGCACATGCCTGTAATCCCAGCTACTGAGGAGGCTGAGGCATGAGAATTGCTTGAACCTGGGAGGCAGAAGTTGTAGTGAGCCAAGATCATGCCACTGAACTTCAGACTGGGTGACAGAGAGAAACTCTGTCTCAAGAAAAATAAGAACACTTTAGGAACTGAACTCTAAAATTTCCATTACTAATACAGTTCAAGAAAAAAAAAAAAAGCCCTGAGTACAAACTAGCTGTCTTCAAATTCACTGGATAAAAAGAAATGAAACATGTTCTACAATATCTAAATAAACAGTACTACATTCCATTATTGGTTATTCACAGCTACAAAGAAAAGGCCAAAGAAAGAAGCTGTACTTAGTTTGATTAAGTCTTGATTGACATTTGATTTTGGTATTACTTTACAATAACCCATAAGCTAGATATATTTAGAGTGGCCAAAGCAGATAGAAAAAAATCATAACAGTCTAGATAGTATATTGACATTCACCATACCACAGAGATTTACTGAACACCATGGAGTTTCAGGCTAAAACTCCCTCTATTTTATCAAGAAACATGAAACTCAATAGCAAACATAGGTCTTTCCTTACTCAGGTTTTATAAAGTATCTCAATGTATGAAGAAATCTACAGACACTTGGAAAGGATTGATTTCTTATAAAGATGACGTAAAATGTATAGATAAAATCTAAATCATGGAAACATGCTCCCCTATTTTCAATTATCTGGTTACAAATCTTGTACATGAATCAGCAAAAGCTATAATAATATAATGCCTATCATGACTAGGGATGAAGATAATCCCAAAGCATACAGAAATGAATTTGAAGAATCAACCTGAGGATTCTGAAAGTAAGCAAACATTAGCTTACTAGAAAATAAGTGTGGCCTGTGGGGAGGCAGAAAAGGCGGACAGAGAGGGAAACACATATAGAGAAATACACAGCAAATACAAAAGGAGAGAAACAAACAGGGATGGAAGAGAAGGGAAAGAATGACAGACACTGGACTGCAGTACAGGGGCGGGGCAGTGAAAGGATGAAGGGTGTGAGAGAGATATCTAGGCAAAGAGAGTTTTGGGGTAAGGGGACAAATACAAAGACAGAGGGGATGTGGAGGGAAAAAAAATCACAAAGCCAAAACTAAGAGTCAGAGAAAAAGCGAAAATTACAGAAAAACAGGACACAGAGCGCAAAGCCTCCCAAGAAACGTAGCTGCAAATGGGCAAGAATCTTTCCAACTGTACTAAACAGGTAAGTCCACTCACAGAGAATAGCAATCCAGATATAGGAAAAGTCCTTATTTCATACACAGAAGCAAAAATGATTCCTCTTATTAACAGGTCCTCAAAAGGTCAAAGGGCTTTAAAAAAAGAATATTCTAAACTGCAAATCTGGTAAATTACACTACTATTTAAACTAGTTTCTGGTACTTTGGGAGGTTGAAGCAGGCGGATAACAAGGTCAGGAGTTCGAGACCAACTTGGTGAGACCAACAAGGTGAAACCTCATCTCTACTAAAAATACAAAAATTAGCTGGGTGTGGTGGCGGGCACCTGTAATCCCACATACTCGGGAGGCTGAATCAGGAGAATCACTTGAACCCGAAAGGCAGAGGTTGCAGGGAGCCGAGACTGCGTCATTGTACTCCAGCCTGGATGACAGGGCAAGACTGTCTCAAAAAAAAAAAAAGGGGGTGGCTTCCCTTTCCTCTGCAAGACAGGGTTCATACTACTTAGCAGAGCATACAAGCCACTCCATGTGTTCAAACTGCAAAATCTCTTAATCCATTTGGGCTACTGTTAGAAAATACCATAAACTGGGAAGCCTATTAATAATAGATTTAATAATACAAATCTGTTTCTCACAGTTCTGGAGGCTGGGAAATCCGAGATCAAGGTACCCACAGTTCTGGTGTCTAATGAGCACCCATTTTCAAATTCACAGATGGCACCTTCTCACTGTGTCCTCGCATGGCAGAAGTGGCAAGCTAGCTCTCAGGGATTTCCTTTTCTAAGAGCATAAAGTTCATTTATAAGGCCTCCACCTCATGACCTAATCATCTCCCAAAGGCCCTACCTCCTAATACCATCAAATGAGTGATCAGGTTTCACCACATGAACTTTGAGGGACATAAACATTCAGACCATAGCACCTACCATTCTGGACTCACCTTTAAGTTTCCCAGAAACACTAAGCTGTTTCACGACTTTGACCCTGTGCTTTCCTCTTTCTGTACAGTAAACCACTCCTTACAAGCCCTTAGTCAAGAGTCTCATCCTTCATAAGATTTTCTCTGACTTCTCATCTACTTCAGACTTTCAATAATTCCTCTAGAATTCCACTGGATCTCAATACTTCTGCTACAGCATTATCACACATTGTTTCATTTTTTAATGTTTTCTCTCCTACTAGACTAGAATGTCATCTCTTTGCACTAGTGCCATCTAACAGAACCTGAAACAAACAGGCACCTAGGAATTGTTGAGTGGTCAGACTAATGAAGGTACAGACCTCAGCTGTTTGATAAGTGAAGAGGAAAGTACGTGTTAGATAGGTTGACTAACGTTTGCCTCTCACCTGTTTGGAGTTGGTTAAATACAACTTTGCTCCCAGATTCAATATCTGCAGTTTTACCAGATCATCTTCGCTAGTGAAGCTTTTAGCCATCTTCCTCAAAACATCAGGGGCAATTTTGGGAACTCGTTCACAGTTTTCTCCAATTAGCCAAAGAATACTTGCTCTAGCAACAGGAACCTAATATGAGAAGCAGATTACATAATTAGAAATAGGTTAATCATACTCTAATATTAACACAGAAAAGGGTTTAACTGTTACAGAAGTTTTACATCTATTAATTCATTTAATGTATATCTAGGAATTGCTCCTGTATTTATGGATTTCTTCAGTTATCAAAAAATAAACACATAGGAAATCTCATTAAAATTGATTTCTAAGAGAATATCTTAGAAAAGATTCACAGAGCAAAAACCAATGGTCTAGAATCTAGACAGAGACGAACAAATTCTGGAAGCAAGTCTGGCTGACCATACCCATTTGTTTCTCCGTCATCTGTTGCTTTTGTGCTATAACGGCAGAAATAGTTACAATGAAGACCATAAGGTCCCCAAAGCCAAAAATATTGACTGTCTACCAATTTACAAATATGTTTTGCTGATCCCTGCTCTAGAGCAGCAGTTCCCAAACCTCAATGCCCATAAAAATCATCCAGGGTTCTTACTAAAAAAACAGGTTTCTGGGATCAGCTCCAAAATACTATTTCTGTGGTGGGGTCCAGAAATCTATGATTTAAAAAGCACCACAGATGATTCCTGAGACAGGTGGTTCACAAAGTCCATTTGAGAACCCACAGATGATACAGAAAAAGAAAGAGATTCGTTAAGTATTATGATTCCAAATCGAAACTGTTTTTGCTCTTTATGTATTAGCATCTGCAACACTGGAAATATATTAAACTTATAAGATCATCAAGGTTTGCTTATAAAATCATGAATCCTGGTCTATTATTTGGTCAGCAAAAGAAATAGGTATAAATTTGTCCAGTATTGCATTTTGGCATTATATTTTAAAATAAAGTACATTTCAATATAATTTATCTTCTTAAAAGTCACTGCTTTGTGACAAATTGGAAACCTTCCATCAGTACCATTAAGACCAACAATTTAGAGTATGCAAATTAGTTTTATCACTATTTGCTTATTTGTATCCTCCCCTATTCCAAAAGGAATTTGAGAGGGTGTGTAAATTAATTTCAGTGAACATTTTCACCTCGCACAGAAAATTTGTTTTTTATATTAAGTGAAAAGGCTGACAGCTATCATTAAAAGGTGGCATCACGAGGAAAGATAACGCTCTTTTTATAAAGTCCTTTTACAATTTCTCAAAGTCTTACTATTTTCTGTATAGTTTCATGGCTATACATAGTATGATTGTTAAAGAAAAAATAAGAATAGGGACCTTTCCATAACTAAAATTTTATCATAATATCTACCATTGCAAAATCTTTCAAAACACCCATGTGGTGAAATTATATTAAGATACAGTATTGAGTCCTTCACTATTATCAGAACGAGATGATCAAAAAAAGCTTTAAATAAAAAGGTATACATTTTAAAATATTATAACAGCACATCTTTAAATTATTATTTAACATAAGTTTGTTAAGACAGAAGAAATCCATATATTCATGCAATTAAAAAAAGGTCTAAGTGCTATGACAAATCTATTCATGCAGTGTGATAAAACTGATACCCTTACTATATACTGATTTCGGGAAAGAAAAGAGGTTATTTCTAATGTTCCAAAGGTTACACTGCATTAGGACCTTACTCCCAATCAATAATTTTGAATTGGGCTAAAAAATAGTAATTGAGTGGTACATTAAATTTTCCAGTATAGAGCAATTCAAGTTGCCTGCCATAATGAAACGTAGTTCTAAATAAGAATATATGTGCAACTTCAGAGTTCAGTTATGCTAGATTTTTGTCAAATATTGTATTATGTATTTCTAGTATAAAAATTAGAATTCTATGATATATCATAATCTATTACCCCATTTTAAGTAATTTTCTTGTGGTAACACTCTTTTGCAATTAAAAAGACAATTCCAAAAAGAAGTAATATTTAAAGAGATTGTTTATACTCATGAATATACTAAAATTAAAATACTGGAATACTGTAAACATTCATAATACACATATTTAAAATACAACTCTTTGAAAAAATAAAAATCAGTAAATCACAATGCTCACAACAAAAAACTCAAAGTAGTGGTGAGAATAAGATTTGTAGTTTTCTAGAACTGAGCTAATAAAATTCCAAAGTAAACATTTTTAAAACTTAGAAAAACATCACCACAAGAAATAACATCAATATAAATACAATCACACGAAACTTTTGGTGATGGCATTTTATTACAAAGCTTAGAAACTGACAAAGACAACATTTTTGAGCAAGTGGCTGGGATCAGAATACTAAGATTTTTGGATTAAAGGTTTCCCTTTCTCTTCCCATTAAGCAACAGAACTCTCATTTATACAGTATTGATACTATGAATCCATAGTCACTACTTTCAAAAATTTGAAGCAACTGAAAAAAATGTATCCAAGAAAATTAGTCACTTTTTAGAGGCCAGGTACAGTGGCTCATGCTTATAATCCCAGCACTTTGGAGGCTGAGGCAGGTGGATCACTTGAGGTCAGGAGTTTGAGACCAGCCTGGCCAACATAGCGACACCCTGTCTCTACTAAAGATACAAAATTAGCCTGGCATGGTGGTACATGCCTGTAATTCCAGCTACTTGGGAGGCTAAGGTATGAGAATTGCTTGAACCCAGGAGCTGGAGGTTGCAGTGAGCCGAGATCACACCATTGCACTCCAGCCCAGGCAACAGTGTGAGACTCCGTCTCAAAAAAAGAAAAAAAATTAGTCACTTTTTGTTCCCCATGGTCTTTTCAACCACAAAATAAATAGGAACACTGAAATAAAACCAAACTAATAATACACACACATAGACACAGGCACAGACACACACACAGAGTCATATGTATGATATAATACTTTCATTATGAAGCTCTGCTTTTCAATATTCTCAAAGACAAACTGGATTGTAAATGACTTTGCCTGATTCTTTATTCTAAATGCCCTGGGAATGTGATTAAATGCACTTTTCAAACCTTGTACCAGAAGGCAGTTTCCACTGCCACTGCAACCATTAATTTGCCTGCAAAAACAAATAATGATTCCTAGCCCACCATAGCAGTTATAGAAAGACATCTAGAAAGATTTTACCGATCACTCTGTAAGCAGTTCAATTTAAAAGCTATTGTGTTTCAACACCAGCCCACTGCACAGTGCAACAGTCTAAAGTAAACCCTACAAAAACATCAATTTCATTTATTTAAATTTGTCAAAGGCAAAATCAGTAGACATCTAAGCAAACTGTATACCAACAGCAAATCAGATCTAATACTCGGTATCTAAACTCAATATGCATTAAAACCTAAGCCTGAATTACAATGGGGTGTCAGAGAAAGGGTGAGTAACTTGTGAAATGGCAGGCATCCTATGAGGCATCTGGGCAAGCAGGATAGAAAGTGCTATTTCAGTATTATTCAGTAGTCTTCACAGAATAACATTTTTCAGTTGTTTTTTTAAGATATGAAATCCCATCTGTCCCATTAAACATTATGTGAAACCCTGTTAGAGTGATCCACAGGTAGTATGCTTTTTTTTTTTTTTTTTTTTGAGACAGGGTCTCGCTCTGTTATCCAGGCTGGAGTGCGGTGGTGTGATCATGACTCACTACAACCTTGAACTCCTGAGGTCAAGCAATCCTCCCGCCTCAGCCTCCCAAAGTGCTGGGATTACAGGCGTGAGCCACCATGCCCAGCCGATAGTATGCATTTTACTCTAGAAGAACTCCAAAACCAGTATTTACCGCAAATGAAGGAAACTCCAAAGGACAGAATACTCAACAATCAGAACATATAAGTTGACTGTGCTATAGACATTAGTCTATTTGACTAAATTCAAAATATAAAATACATTTAAACTTTAGTTTTTATATTTTCAACTAAGCCACTTATAAAATAACCAATGAAAACAAAGCCTTGAATATGATAAAATCTATGTTATCTTTTTAAAACAAAATACATAGTTAATATCCACTGAGCTCTTACCATGTGCCATGCACTGTTTTTGAGAGCTTTACATATTTTCTTAGTCATTCATCACCAAAGCCCTATGCTTTGATGTGCTCTACTATGATCTGCAATTGACACATAAGGAAACTAGGCTAACAAAGGGGTTAAGAAACTTGCCCACATCTCACAGCTGGTTAGTGGTGGAACTAGGATCAGAACTCCAAATCTGAATCTAAAATTCACACTGGATCACTGGATAGCAACAAAATGAGTATGGTAAACTAGGAAGAATACTGGCCAGCAAGCTATTAAGACCTGTTCTGATCCCAGACTGATGGTATATATCAAGGAGGCAAATAACTTCACCTTATTGAGGTCACATTTACTTATTAATCAGATGAAGGATTATTCCTTCATCCTGTTTGTCTGCCACATTGTTGCAATGGCTTCCTTAGTGCCTCCTGCCATTTTCCCAAGAGCCAGATTTTCAGAACCGATCTAGGCCATCCTTTTGCCTGTTCCCACACCCATGTATAGTGGGACATTTGCCCACTTCTTTTCCCCTCTTCTTTTAAGGACACATAATGTGGCCAGGTGGGAAGTGGTCTTCCTATCACTTCTGTTCTCTCTCCTTCCAGAGGAGAGACGGACCCTGGATTCTGCTCTAATAGAGTGGCTCAGGCACTGAAGGAAAGCACGCTCAATACTGACCCCTTGTCCTTAGACACTGGACAGATTGGCTTTTCCTAAGACTGCAGTGTTTTAGAATAACACTTCAGCGTTTGAGAGTAAAATAGGTAGAGATTCAGGAGGATAGAGGTCTCATTTAAGGCTCTTATTTTAAGACTCACATTTTAGAATCACATGCTCACACTTAGAAGTTATCAGTACTTGGTCAGATTAATAAAACACTGCTTTTATTTCCACATGGCCATTGTTCTTGCATGAATAGCTATCCTATTTGGAACAGAGAGATTCTGGGGATTCGATCATTCTTCTTTCCTGACTTTGAAGTTTTGTCTGCTACACCCCTTACCATCTTCTTTAATGGTTATCTTCTGAGGAAAAACAAAAGCTGAAAAAAGAAGCTTTGCTATATAGAGCTGTAAGACTGTATTTATTTGGCTTATATTCCAGCAACTGTTGAGAAAGTTGAGGCATCAGCCAGGTGCTGTGGCTTACTCCTGTAATTCCAGCACTTTGGGATGCTGAGGTAGGCAGACCACCTGAGACCAGCATGGCCAACAAGGCAAAACCTCATTTCTACTAAAAACACACAAATTATCCGGGCATGGTGGTGCACACTTGTAGTCCCAGCTACTCAGGAGGCTGAGGCAGGAGAATCACTTGAACTAGGGAGGTAAAGGTTGCAGTGAGCCGAGATGGTGCCACAGCACTCCAGCCTGAGTGACAGAGCAAGAGGCCATTAAAAAAAAGAAAAAGTTGACACATCGAAAATATTTTTTATAACCCCAGATAGGGATATACCGAAATAGAAGAAAGTTCTCTTCCAAGAAAGCCTAAAGTTTGCCAGATCCAGGCCTCATACACTGTTACAGGTTTTATGTACAGCAGCTGCACTCTCCTAAAGTCCTAGTACTTATATAACTGCCTCTTCCTTTCTGAACAGGACCAGAACAAGTTGACTAGCACAAGTTTTAACCAAATTTTGCACAAGACGTCTGGGGATACAGAAATCCACATTCCTATTTCCTTCTCATAATCAGACACATACTTCTCTACCATTACTTGTAAACAAGGTATTAACTATTTCTCCCACTGATCCCATTGTTTTCACCACAAGATAATTATTTTTATCTTACTACCTTTTTAACACAAGATGAGAATATCATAATAATTCCACTTCCCTCCACTCTCTTCCTCCTATAAAACCTTCAAAATCCTTTTATTCTGACCTCCATTTCATCTCATCCCTCAGTCTTCCTGGCTATTCAATGTTTTTAGTTCTAGGTTATTAGAATTTTCTTTATATTATGTCCCTTTCTTTATCAAGAGTTCAAATTTAGCACTTTGGTTAGACATTCTTAGTCTATTGCTATACATTTTTTAGGTCGGTGCAAAAGTAACTGCAGTTTTTACCACTTTTGCACCAACCTAATAATTGTGTGTAAATATATATATATAGTCATGTATATATCTCTCTTCTTTGTCTTCTTCCATCTAGAGTTCTCTCTTCTTTGTCTTTTTCCATCTAGAGTTCTCTGTGCTGGTTCATTAGTTATTGGCTAGACAAGTGGTTCTTCCTGGGGGCTTCTGTAGGAGGTAACTAAATATGAGCAGGGGTGTTTATAGTTGGTAAGTGACTAAAGACAAGACTGAATTTTGATGCTTGGTGGATAGGAATGCTAGATGTCCATTTCAGTGGCCTCGAGGAAAAAAAGCTTACTCTCTCATTTCCCATCAAAATATGTCAAACATCTGTTCCACACTGGGGTAGACACTGACCATATCACTCTAATTCCCAATTTTTCAATGATTTGGGGAAAGCAAAAGGAAATAATAAAAAAATCTTGGCTCGGTCACTGAGTAGGTATATGAACCAAATACAGAAAAGGTACGGGTGACTCTATAGACTAATACAATTAACTATTTGTCAAATAAAAATAAAGTGAAATTTTTAAAAAGATAGATTATAAATGGAAGTGAGATACAGCATAATGCACTGGTTAAGAAAGCAGACCTGCCAGCTATGTGACCTTGGGCAACTTACTCTTTGTGCCTCAGTTTTCTCAAATATAAAATAGGAGTATGTGTCCTTCATTCTGTTGATATGATGAATCATACTGATTAATTTATGAATGTTGAACCATCCTCACAACCCTGGGATAAATCTCACTTGTTCATGAGGAATGGTCTTTTAAATGTTTGATTGAATTCAGTTTGCTAGTATTTTGTTGAGGATTTTTGCATTGATATTCAACAGATACTGGCCTGTAGTTGTCTTTTCTTTCCTTTTTTTTTTTTTTTTTTGGGTGTGTCTTTGTCTGGTTTTGGTATCAAGGTAACATTGACCCTGTAGAATGAATTTGGAAGTATTCCTTCTTCTTCCATTTTGTGGAATAGTTTGAGTAGAATTGATATTAGTTCTTTAAATGTTTGGTAGAATTCAGCAGTGAAGCCATCGGATCCTGGGTTTTTCTTTACTGAGAGAATTTTTATTATGGTTTCAATTTTGTTATTTGTTATTGGTCTGTTCAGATACCGGATTTCTTCATAGTTCAACCTTGGGAGGTCATATGTGTCTAAGAAGTTTTCCATTTCTTCTAGATTATCCAATTTACTGGCATATAGTTGCTTATAATAGCCACTAATGATCCTTTGAAATTCTGCAGTATTAGTTGTAACACCTCCTTTTTCATCTCTGATTGTAGTTCTGCTGATTTTTATTATCTCTTCTACCAATTTTGGGTTTGGTTTGCTCTTGCTTTTCTAGTTAAGATACATCATTATTATTTATTTGAAGTTTTTCTTCCTTTTTGATGTAGGCCCTTATTTATAGCTATAAACTTCCCTTTGAGTACTGCTTTTGCTGTATCCCATAGGTTTTAGTAGGTTGGGTTTCCATTATATGTTTCAAGAAATTTTTCAATGTCCTTCTTAATTTCTTCATTGACCCACTGGTCATTCAGGAACATATTGTTTAATTTCCATATGTTTGTTTTGTTTGAAAATTCCTCTTCTTACTGATTTCTAGTTTTCATTCCACTCTGGTCAGATAAGATGCTTGATGTTATTATTTTTTTAATGTTTTAAGACTTGTTTTGTGACCTAATATATGCTCTATCCTTAATAATAATCCATGTGCTAAGAAAAACAACATGTATTCCGCAGCTCTTGGATGAAATTTTCTGTAAATATCTATTAGATCCATTTAGTGTATAGTGTAAATTAAATCCAATGCTTCTTTGTTGATATTCTCTCTGGAAGATCTGTCCAATGTTGAAAGTGGAGTGTTAAAATCTCCAGCTGTTATTGTATTGAGGTCTACCTTTGCTCTAATAACATTTGCTTTATATATCTGGGTGCTCCAGAGTTGGGGACATATATATTTAAAGTTGTTATATCCTCTTGCTGATTTGATTCTTTATCACTACATAATGACTTTCTTTGTATCTTCCTACACTTTTTGTCTTGAAATCTATTTTGTCTGACATAAGTATAGAAATGCCTCCTCTTTTCTGGTTTCCACCAGCATGGAATGTCTTTTTCCACCCCTTTATTGTCATTCTATGTGCATCTTTACAGGTGAAGTGTGTTCTTACAGGCACCAGATCACTGGGTCCTGATTTTTTATCCATGCAGTAACTCTAAGTCTTTTGATTGGAGAGTTTAGTCCATTTACATTCAATGTTATTATTGATAAGTAAAGACTTACTCCTGCCATTTTGTTATTTGTTTTCTGGTTGTTTTGTGTTCTTCTCTTCCTTCCATCCTTTCTTCCTGTTTTCCTTTTAATGTTTTCTCTGGTGGTATGATTTAATTTTTTGGTTTTTTTTTTTTCTGTATCCATTTAATGTTTTCAGATTAAAGTTACAATGAAGCTTGCAAATACTATCTTATTAATATAATCCATTATTTAAAACTGATGACAACACTGATTACATACACAATCAAGCAAAAAGAAAACTAATAAAATTTCTATCCTGTTTTTTCACTTTTTGTTGTTTCTGTCTTACTGTACTGTCCATGTCTTGAAAAGTTGTTGTAGCTATGTTTAATCAGTTCATGTTTTAGTCTTTCTACTCACTTTACACACCACAATTCTAGTCTTATAATATTCTGCTTTCCTGTGTATACACTATTACTAGTGAATTGTGTGCCTTTGAATAATTTCTTCTTGCTTACTACCATCCTTTTCTTTCAGATTGAAGAGGTCCCTTTAGCATTTCTTGTAGGACAGGTCTGGTGCTGATGAAATCCCTCAGCTTTTGTTTGTCTGTGGAAGTCTTTATTTCTCCTTCATATTTGAAGGATATTTTCACTGGATATACTATTCTAGGGTAAAAGTTGTTTTCCTTCAGCACTTTATGTCATGCCACTCTCCCCTGGCCTAGAAGGTTTCCACTAAAAAGTCTGCTGCCACGTGTATTAGAGTTCAATTGTATGTTATTTCTTTTCTCTTGCTGCTTTTAGGATCCTTTGTTTATCCTTGACCTTTGGGATTCTGATTATTAAATGTCTTGAGGTAGGCTTCTTTGGGTTAAATCTGCTTGATGTTCTATAACCTGCTTGTACTTGAACGCTGACATCTTTCTCTAGGTTTGGGAAGTTCTCCGATATTATTCCTCTGAATAAACTTTCTATCCCTACCTCTTTATCTACTTCCTCTGTAAGGCCAATATCTCTTAGATTTGCCCTTTTGAATTTATTTTCAAGATCTTGTAGGTATGCTTCATTCTTTTCTATTCTTTTTTCTTTTGTCTCCTCTGACTATATTTTCAAAGAGCCTGTCTTCAAGCTCACTAATTCTTCTTCTTGATCAACTCTGCCACTAAGAGACTCTGATGCAATCTTCAGTATATCAACTGCATTTTTCAACTTTAGAATTTCTGCTTTATTCTTAACTATTTCAATCTCTGTTAAATTTATCAGCTAGAATTCTAAATTCCTTCTCTGTGTTATCTTAATTTCTTTGAGTTTTCTCAAGACAGTTATTTTGAATTCCCTGTCTGAAGGGTCATGTATCTCTCTGTTTCTCTAGTATTGGCCCCTGATGCCTTAGTTTATTTGGTGATGTCTTATTTCCCTGGATAGTCTTGATGCTTATAGATGTTCATCAGTTTCTGGGCACGGAAGTTAGGTATTTATTGTAGTCTTCACAGTCTGGGCTTGTTTGTGCCTATCTTACTTAAGAAGGCTTTCCAGGTTATTCAAAGAGACTTGGACCTCAAGCCTAATAATATTGTGATTCCTGCAGATTGGTAGAGGTACCACCTTGGTGGGCTTGGATAAATCTGGGAGAATTCTCTAGATTACCAGGCAGAAACTCTTGTTCTCTTCCCAGTCACTGTGCTCTCCCTCCCCCAAGTATAGAGATTCTCCATGCCACCCTGCTTCTGCCAGGGGATGGGAGAGCAGTGGCACTGGCAATGCAAGACTGTCTTTCCTACCCTCTTTAGTGCCTCTTTCAGCAATATAAAGTTAAAACCAGGCACTGTGATTGCCCACCTGATTTTTGGTTCCTACAATGTTGCTTTTTTGCCTGTAATTAGTTGTTAAAATTTGGTGTTCCTGCAGGGGCGACAATCAGTGCAGCCTTCTATTTGGCCATCTTGCTCCACCAGTCAAGATTTGCATTTAAAAACTAAGATCTACCATATAAAGGAATAAAGTATTATAATCCACAATATGCATGAACCTTGAAAACATGCTAAGTGAAAGATGCCAGAAACAAAAGGCTCCATATTGTCTAGAAAAGGCAAATCCATAAAGATAAAAAAGTAAATTAGTAGTGCCCAGGGGATAGAGCAAAGGGAGGCTGGAGAGTCTCAGATATGGAATTTTTTTTAAGGGATGATGAAAATGTCCTGCAATTACATATTGGTGATGTTTGCACAACTTACAAGTCCACCAAAAACCAATGATACACTTCAAAAGGGTATTATAAAATTATGTCTCAATTAAAAAAAAAATTAGATCTGTGCACAAAGTGTGCTCACTGGTATTGTTTCTAACTCCTCTCAAAGGACAGCTCTGGGAAAGAGATGTTTGTATATTCATTTCATTTATGATACATGTACATGCATATATACTTACTCAACATCTAGCTATTGATATATAAAACCCACACTGCTATCTCCAATTCCAATCTAATACTATAAGGCTCGTTCTATCCTTCCCCCTATTCAGATTTGTAATTCCCTCCTATAACAGCAAGAAATCTTAGAATCTCAGCATTGGAATCCAGACAGTTCAGCTCTCCTAACCACTACCCTTTAGGCTAACCATTTATTTTAACAAAACTATAACTTCTTGAAAAAAAATTCAGCAAACATCTCTTAATTGATACTCACAGTGATACTGTCCAAGAGTTTGGCCATATGTTTAATAATTTCACCATGTTGTGCAGGTTGCATTTGCAGTAATTTCTTTATAACAACCACACTTTCAGCAACAACTATTTCTAAAAAAGATAGAAATTATTCATACTAAATATGTATAATTCAATTCAAATGCAATATGCTTGGTAAAATGTAAACTTAAATTAGAAAAACACTCTATTTAATACATGCCTTAAAAGACTATGTGAAAAGTATAACCATGAGTACACTTCCAAATTTGAGGGGTGAACATCAGTCTTAACTAGAAGAGTTAAATTTAATTTCTAACCTCTGTTGTTGTCTACTAGCTTCTGTAATTTCTTTCTTATCTCTGCATCTTTAGGTCAAGAAAGCAAAAGAGGTTGGATTATGCTGCTTATCGTAGTGATCTATGTCTTTGCCTTTTAACCAGAGCCCTCAAATATTGCTCTTTTATTCCTATAAATTATATAGTGGTAATCAAATATCTACAATCTAAACAACATTTTCCCTATTCTGTAGAAAGCAGAAAACCAAGAAAAAGAAAAAAAAAATTCCTTAAGTGAAATGTCCAGAAAAGTGAGTATTAAAGATTAGGTATAGTAGGAAAGATGTTACTATAGAAATAGCATGGACTGCAAAGCTAGAAAGCGTGGGATTGTGAGCTGGATTGTCTCTATTTGTTCGTAAGTCCACTCTGACTTTCTCTCCCCAGCATTGTGCCCTAAGAGGCCCACCTGTAGACTGCCTCAACCAGACTCCCTTGGCCCTGGCTTATAGCTGTGTTTAGTCAATAGAAAGCTTCAGCAGGAGATGGGGGTGCGGGGAGACATTTATTATCCTGGATCCCTACTCTGCCTGCCTCCTCTCCCTGGTATCACACACAATTCCCTACTGAAGGTACTGCGAGTGGCTCTCTCCTGCAGGGTTTGGTCACTGCTCCAGCTCCTCATACCCCTTCCCTTCAATCCTAGGTATAGTAAAGGCCTCCCACTGTTGATAGCCTGCTAGCTCCTAGGTGTTACATCATACCTTGTTGGTTTCCCTTAATCCTGCCCACACTTTACGAATAGTTTATTCACTAAATTTGCTTCAATCACCTCTTTTAAGTATCCTACCTGTTTCTTGCCAGTGCCTTAACTAATACAGCAACTACTACTGGAAGTGGATAGGAAGCAGGTCCTCAAATTGGGATTATAGGATTGAGTTATCATACAAAACTGGCCAATCACTGGTCCAGTTACTTTTTGGTGGTACTGGTAAAGAAATGTATGTAACACCTGAGAACCTGACCTTATGGAATGAATCTTATATAAAGTGTTGTTAATGCTGGTGATGTGAAAAAAATAAATCGACATTGTCTTTACTTATTATTTTGATATTTTTATTAACAGGGTTTATGGCTATTAGGAATTCCCCTGGCATATAGCACAAAAGCTTAATATTGTATTAGAAATACCATGATTTGTGTCCTATTACTCTTTTTTACTGAAATGTATTTTATATGAAGCTCCCTTTAAGACTATAAACAAAATTCATCATCTAATCATTAGTAAATATATATATTTCAAACTGTTTACCTGTTTATCCATAGGAAAAATAAATTAACTAATATTGACTAGGCACTTTGGGAGGCCAAGGTGGGAGGATGGCTTGAACCCAGCAGTTTGAGACCAGCCTGAGCAACATGGAAAACCCCATCTCTACAAAAAATAAAAAATTAGCTAGGAGTTGTGGCATGTGCCTACAGTACCAGCTATTCAGGAGGCTGAGGTAGGAGAATTACCTGGGCCCAGGAAGGTAGAGGCTACAGTGAGCCATGATCACAACACTGCACTCCAGCCTGGGTGACAGAGTGAGAAAAGAAAAAACAAAAAAAAACCCTAGTATGATTTAACTAAAAGCTAACTAATATTAATGCTTTAGTTTACAAAATGACATAAAATTTCATTTCCTTCTCACAATAACATAGGCAGGTACCTTATTACTATCGTTTTAAAGATGAAGAAAGAGAGATGCACTGGAATTATATGACTTTGTTCAGAATTCAAACTCAGAATTAGGATGCACATTCTATCTATATACGTTCTATGTTATTATAAACAGGTATTACTTCTATACAGATTACCTCCAGATGCTATAAGGAAAGGAAAGGTAAATCACAATGAGATTCTGCCCTCATCAAACTTACACTCTAGTAGAAAAATAAATGGTTATGTAATTACTGTGTAAAACAAAATTTGGTAAGTGTGGTTTTAAAGAATCCATAGAATATCAAATTTATATTTTTAAAATACATTACTGCAAAACTAGCCTAAATAAGATTTTAAAATGTTGCATAATTTAATTATCTACATGCAGAGGCAGGATTGGCTATGGTTGAAATATGTGTTTGGCATCATTTATCTTTAGGAACTCTATTTAAGTTTCCTATTGTTGTTGTCACAGATACTAAAAACACAGTGGCTTAAAAAGATGCAAATTTATCATTGTACAGCTCTAGAGTCAGAATTCTAACATAGGTCTTATGGGGCTAATATCAACCTGTCAACAGGGCTGTGCTCCCTCTAGAAGTTCTCTGGGAAATTTGTTCCTTCCTCCTTCCAACTTGTCAAGGCTGCCCACATTCCTTGGTTCAACGACCTCTTCCAACAATCACATCACCCTGACCTTCTGACATTTTCTGACTGACTTGCCTCTCTCTTTACCTTATAAAGACCCACATGATAACATTAGGTCCATCCACAAATCTCCCCATCCATAGAAACTTGACTTAATCATATCTGTGAAGTCCCTTTTTCCATGTAATATAACATATTCACAGATTCTGGGCATCTTTGGAGCACAATAATTCTGCCTACCACAGGTGCCTTCTCATTCCCCTCAGGTAATCCCACTCCACTTCTCCTTTATGCTACCTCTTGGTCTCCAAAGGCCTCAGCACTTTGGTGCTACTCTATCAGAAGCATAAAATGATCCAATGTTTTAGATTTTTCCTAATTTCCTCCTTATCCTCAACAAAACTTAATGGACTTAACTCTAAGAAGTACAGTCTACTATCATACTCATTTCACAAATGAAGAATTGGGTGCACAGGTAGATTGGGGTATTTTATTCAGGATAGCCGCAACATGCAACATAGGTGGGATAGTCCTACACGTAAGCAAATAGCTGGCAAGAAAGTAAGTGTTAACTATATGGGAAGACTATAATATACTTGTCTTATATTACTATCTCTCTCCAACAGACTATTAGCTCTATAAAGGCAGGAACCTTTTGTAAGTTAAATAAATGTTCTATTTATATACTCAACATTTATTAAATATCTCAACTGATTTAAGTGAGCCATGATCACAATACTGATTTAAGTCTTCAGTAAATACTTACTGAATTTTTAAAAACTAAACAAAACAAAGTCTTCTGCCCCAATCCTTTTAGTTTAGAGTAGACGGCAATAAGGTTATTCAAAAAAGTAAATTTTGCTAATATGTTACCTAAAATAAATTACCTAAGTCAACTGAAATGTAGATTTATCTTACAAAAGATCCAAAAAAATTTATCAAATTAATCTTAGAGAGTAATAATGGACTGTTTTAGGGCAAGCATCAGGTCTGCTTAGAAAAGTTCTTAACAACACACATACAAAACTAGAGGTTCAGGAGAAATATATTAAACATATATAAAAACAGTTGAGCCCAAATGTTGTCCCTGAGGTTTAAGGATTCATTATTTGAAGAGACAATGAGGTATTCATTTCAATATAAAATCAAAGAATCACAGATTCCTAGAGCCTCAAAAGATCTTACAGATTTTAAAGAAACTGAGGCTTAATTCAGAGTATTTATTCTTAAAAGTAGATCTTTTAATATAACGAGGAAGGGGCTCTATTGTCAGGATGGCTATGTTAAAGTTAAAAATATTATGATTTTCTTTTATGTTACTAATTTCTATATAAATATCCTCCTTATTTGTTTTACCTCTCACTTTTACTGAGCCAGACTTCCAAACTACAAAAAAATAGTATAGCATATGTAATACAGAGATAATTAATCAGGTATTATGGGCTAATGATGATTATGCAAATATAATCTAACAGTACAATTTAAGTTTGTTAAAATTGAAACTGCAGGGAAAAAAAAAAACCCCATGGTTAAGAGTTTTATCAAAACAAATGCCTGAACATTAAAATATCAAAATTTAAATTAGTGGATCCTCCTACTTTTTGAGAGTATATATTATATTAGTCTTTCATTTTCTAATTATGAAACAATCTAGTCTTCCCTTAAAAGTGATATAGGGGTAGAATATTTATCTTCTACAGTCAATAAAAATATTTTTTGAGAAATTAGATCTGAAGCAGAAATAACTGCTTTAAAATCCAAAGCCTGAAATTTTCCATGAGAAGAAAAAAAAAAGAGTCAAAAAATAAAATTGAGAAAATTTGAAATATATTTTGTAGTTGAATGAACTAATCAGTGTTCTAACTAATTTCTGATGTTTTTTGTATGCAACCAAACTGTAAAAAGAACAATTGCCCTGGTAAACCTTGGCTCATAATCTTCAATGGTACAAGGTTACTTTCCCAAGGTGTATATTTTATTTGGTCTAAAAGAAAGTCATTATTAAAGACACAGAAAATTTCTTTAAAACACATTCTTAAAATCACACTTTAACATGGGACAAAGAAACAGAGACAAAAGGATTATTGTTAAAAGTAGAAAGAAATAGAGTAAATGATATTTATCATCCTATCTCCACTAACTACTTTGTAGAGACAAAAAAAATTTTAAACCTATCTTCTTGATAATTTTGTCAGCATTTAGTTGGAGTTTTAATACTACATGTAGAAAAATATTCAGTCATAATATCTTGAGTTTACAAGTGCAAGTTGAAAATTTTACACTCACAACAAAAATCAGTGTTATCTGGGAAAAATTTTGTTCTAATGTTTTTCATCAGAAATACTTTCAACAGTGTTACAGTTTCTAAAGATCTACATGTGGGAAAAGATAATTAGGGATAATAGGATTCTTGTACTAAAAGGTTATTTTTCAAATAAAATGTCATCAATTTTGTTTTATCTCATGGGCTGCTATATATGTCCATATCTAGACATGACATAGACATAAGTATATTTTTAATTCCACATATAATTTTAATGATGTTACACAGAAAATTATGCTTTTCTTAAAAATGTCTCATTGTAATTAAATACATAATTATAATAAAAGTCCTCTAAATAAAATTATTTAAAAGTAAAGATGGCTTGTTTTTCTTTCTTTCTCTAAGTGGCTTCATTTATTTTAAAGTCTTATCCACAGAAATAACTGAGGCTTTGCCACAGAACAACATGGAATCTAGATTACATATTGTTTTTAAGCCAAACATTTAGATATTGTTAGGCTTAAAAACATGAAGCTGCTCCAAATTGGTGGCTTTTAAATCTGGTTAATCTTGAATATAAAATTATTAGGTGAATTTCTGAGGAAAAAAATATTGAAGATATACAGTTAACATATTTTTTGATCTACTCACTTCTCTATGTTATAGTCATTTGCCTGCTTTTAGCACCCTCTGCAGGTGAACCAATATTATGCATGACTTACATGCCATTAAAATGCAGTAAAAAGGATACAATCAAGGTGATTAAATTATAAAGAAGTAAAACAAGTTTTCTTTTATCTGTGGCAGTAAAACAAATACTACCTGCTAGTTAACTACCTATTTTACTAAAAAAAAAAAAAACAAAAACAAAAACAAAAAAACAGAATATGCATATTTATGTGTGTTTCAAAGATAAAATGCTACTTACTGTTAGCATACTACTGATATACCTGGAAAAGCTAAAATGCAAAGTTAAAAAAGGTTACAACTTGGAAATAACACCAAGAATATCCAAATTATAAATCAACTGAAAATAAAATGAAACTGTGAACTTACCATCCCTGTTGGATAGCAGACAGACCAAGCCATTGAGACACGTGTCAGTGACTTCCAAGATGTTGGTTGCACATCTACCTATAGTCTGAATAGTAGCTGCTGCAAATTGTTTATCCTGGCTTTTCACATAGGTCTAAAAGATATTATTTCAATTAGTTTACACATTGGTATTATCAAGTTAACCAAAAACCCTATTATATTAAGCTTTGTCAACATATAAGAATTCCAGAATACATAAACTTCTCATAAGCACAATATGAGGACCAAGTAATGATGCAGATTAATTTCATTTTGTTTTGATTTTTTTACTTAAATAATGTGCCCATGGAAGAAGCACATTTTCAAGCCAGGCTTATTCACGTGTGGCCATAGTGGCTTGAGACTCCAAAACAGATAGTAGGGAGCAGTCACCCAAAGACAGCAATTAGTTTAAGTGCAAGGTTGAAAGAGATGATTAGAACTCTCTCTTTGGAGGTTTCAGTTCATTTACCGCAGCATCTGTGAATCTATGAAAAAAAGGGTCACTTTTTCAGAAACACTAAATCTAAAAATTGGGAGAAAAGAAAGAAAGCGACTAGTAGGCTATTTACAAACATTTTACTTTCAAAATCTATCACAATGGTTGTAAAACAGTTAACAGTGAGTATTTCAATAAAGACTTTAAATACTCAGTTTACAATAAAATAAAATACCACACTTTTGAAATAGGTTTTTTTTTTTAAAGCATGCTTTTAAAATATATTATAAAAGATATATATATAGAAACTTAAAAATTAAGAAATAAATCACTGATTTAACAACAGGAAGTTAAAAGATCTTTACAAAATTTATAATAGCCCTAGAGGATTTCACTTTGGTTAGAACTTTCCTAATTTTCAAATGAGGAAAGCCTCCATTGTTTACAGAAATAAATGTACTTTTAATATGCATATTTATATTTTATATCATATATATGAAATTGAAATGTCATTTATAGTTAAAACTTTTAAGAAAGATTCCCAACCTCAAATAAGAAGTATACAATGGAAAATTAACACTATGGTTATCAAAAATGCAAAAAAAGTATATACATTTAAGTGGTGTCTAAATGACAAATGGAAGAGAAAATCTAAAGATATCTTTAAAAACAATACACATTTGCTAAAAATGGTACCAACAAGATGATTAAGTATTGAAGAAATAAATTAAATTAATTAAACTCTCCTAGTTCCATGAAGGCAAGACCAATTATATTTAAAACTGTTCCCAAATAGATTATTTAGGTTCCTTAACCTAAAAAAAAAAAATGAGTCTTTAGAAACATTCCCTATTTTACCCAAAAAGTTACTAAAAGCAAACGTCACATAATTATCTGCGTAACGCAAACATCTAAAGACGGCACACATTTAGAGAGTGGTAAAAATGAATACATGAAAAAAATATTTAAAAGTTTGGCTGAAAAATGGATCTTATTAAACATCCTGATATTAAATGGAAAGACTAGATGACCAATATTTTGAAACAGGTCTAGTATGTACCCTCTATACATCCATTCCATAAGATTACCTAAGTCTCCTTTCCTACAATACCAGGAGACTTGATATAAGCAAAAAGTGGACAGTGAGGGGACACCCAAAGAGACTAGACAGGACAACAGGAAAGGAACAAGAATAAACACAAAGACCAATACTTTAAATAAATAAAATTATAAGAATAAAGTGAAAATCAAATTCAAGCATGATCTATGGCTATAAGATTACTGAATAAGAACTTAAGATACTATATTTTCTGGCATATAAATATGAGTATATTTCCAGGACATCTTAATTGTTTAAGGAATTTTCTAGAAAAATACACAACATGAAAGTAAGTAATCCGGGTTATGAAAATATAAATTATGGACATCATATTATTCTACTATTCCTGTAAAAAAGTTTAAAAATCACATAGCTAAAAAGAAATGGTGTATATAGTGTCCTATAGCTAAAAAGAAATGTAATATCAGCATATAAGAGAACTATGGCAAAAATACATCTCTAAAAGCCGGAAGTTGATTTAAAAAAAAAAACACTGTGATTAGTGCATAGTATGTGGTATATTTTTGTTAAGAAAACAGATAATGGAAAGTAAAACTCATAATATTGATGTAAAGTTTTCTATTGCTGTGCTGCTCTACCACTAAGGCTTCACAGATGACCTTTCCATCATTAAGGGTATGATGTCCATGAAGTAATTTTTCAATATTTTAGGGGGAAATACAGCTAGGAAGATTCTCATTTGTCAGTATATATGGTATAAAAATACAATAAAACAAATCAAAATGAAAAAAGCAATTTAAAAAATCACAGTGGGGCAATTATAAACAAAATTTTTTGAGCTATATATGAGGCTAAGGGGGCAGTGTCAAAAATAGTGACAGGTAAATAAAACAGAAACAACCAGGTAAGAAATGAAGTCATTTTCATTACTGCAGAGTATAGAAAGGACTCTTGATGCTGGCAGCACAAAAAAATGAAGTTCTTAACAGAAATAAAATTTCAAACAAAGACAGAGTTATAAACCAAAGTCCTTCAAAGTCTATGAAAATATGAAAGAGAAAGTTATGTTTCCCTGAAATTATAAATTTGTAATTAATGTTTATTCTTACAAATTTAAAAATTTATTAGGTGTCAATCTTGTCCCAATCACTATTTTATGTAAATAATTATATATTTCTAGATAGAAAAAGATATATATTTAAGACTGAACATATATTTTAGAAGTTATTTTATAATTAGCACTGTACACAAACCTGAAATTCTCGAAGAAGAGTTGATATGTTGGCTTCATTTGCCAAGTTTGTCAAAATTTCAAGCTATCGTAGAAAAAAGAGAAAGTAAACATTTTAAAACAAAGGTAGCAAGATGAATTTAATAGAGTATAGGCATTTAACTGGAAGTTTACTTCTGCTTTTAACAATCACACTGTCACCAATGTGATAAGGCAAGCCAACTTATACCCTTATATCCTTCAGGCCAACTTAAGTCTACCTTCTTATGTCTACAAACAGATACCAGACAATTACTAGGCTTTGAAAAAAATTCAGAAAAGGAGAATCCTAAATCTTCACTAGTTGTTTTTCCAATAGAAACTTACAATTTATATCTAATTAACCTAAACAATTAACTCTAGTTTGGCTTTTGTCTTTTGGTAAAGTTAGAAAACAATTTGCCCTCCATGTTAATACATCTGTTTTCCAGATACTAATTAATTCTTTTGATTTGTTCTCCTATAGTCTACCATCCCAAATACTCAGACACTGTAATCCTCTCTTCTGGATTTATAGATATAAAGAATGTATAATCTCCAATGGGCTTATGAAAAAAATATTACTAATAAAAAGTATTTAATCTTAAGAAAATCACACAAAAAAAGAAGAGACAAGCAAATCAAGATTTGAACATAAATACATTCATACTAATAATTACATTAAATAAAGCCAAATACTTACAGCCAACTGATTTTTGATAAAACAAACAAAAACACAAAACGGGGAAAGGGTACCCTATTCAACAAATGGTGCCATGATAATTGGCAAGCCACATGTTGAAGAATGAAACTGGATCCTCATCTCTCACCTTATACAAAATTCAACTCAAGATGGATCACAGACTTAAATCTAAGACCTGAAACCATAAAGGTTCTAGAAGGTAACATCAGAAAAACCTGTGTAGACACTGGCTTAGCCAAAGACTTCATGACCCAAACCCAGTAACAAATATAATAAAAATAAAGATAAATAGATGGGACTTAATTAAACTAGAAAGCTTCTGCACCGCAAAAGAAATAATCAGCAGAGTTAACAGACAACTCACAGAATGGGAGAAAATCTTCACGGTCTATACATCCAAGAAAGGACTAATATCCAGAATCTACAAAGAAATCAAATCAGCAAGAAAAATACAATCCCACCAACAAGTGAGCAAAGGATATGAATAGACAATTCTCAAAGAAAGATATACAGATGGCCAACAAGTATATGGAAAAATCCTCAACATCACTAATTATTTGGAAAATGCAAATCAAAACCACAATGTGAAACCACTTCTCTCCAGCAAGAATGGCCATAATCAAAAAATCAAAAAATAATATATGAGGTGAAAAAGGAACACTTTTACACTGTTGGTGGGAATGTAAACTAGTACAACCACTATGGAAAACAGTGTGGAGATTCCTTAAAAAACTAAAAGCAGAACTACCATTTCATCCAGCGATCCCACTAGTAGGTATCTACCCAGAGGAAAAGAAGTCATTATACAAAAAAGATACTTGCATATGCATGTTTATAGCAGCACAATTTGCACTGCAAAAATATGGAACCAGACCAAATGCCCATCAATCAATGAGTGGATAAAGAACATGTTATACATATATATACACATATACACACACAAACACACACACACAGACACACACCATAGAATACTGCTCAGCTACAAAAAGGAACAAAATAATGGCATTCACAGAAACTAGATGGAATTGGAGACTACTATTCTTTCTAAGTAACTGTAGTGAAGTAAAGTAACTCAGGAATGGCAAACCAAACATTGTATGTTCTCACTCATAGAATGAGTGGGAGCTAAGCTATGAGGATGAAAAGGCGTAACAATGACACACTGGACTTTTGGGGACTCAGGAGAAAGGGTGGGGGTGGTAAGGAATAAAAGACTACATATTGGGTACAGTGTACACTGCTCGGGTGATGGGTGCACCAAAATTTCAGAAACCACCACTAAAGAATTTATTCATGTAACCAACATCACCTGTTCCCCAAAAACCTATTGAAATAAAAAAAATTTTAAATACCCCAAATGCTCCAATTAGAAGGCACAGATTGTAGGAGGAGTTCTTTACATACTCTGGGTACAAATCATTTATTCAGACACATGTATTAGGAATAATTTTCCCAGATTATCTTTTTAATTTTTATTTTGATCACTGTATTTTAACTTTTTGGACAACTTTTTTTTTTTTTTTTTTTTTAGACAAGGTCTTACTCTGTCACCCAGGTTGGAGTGCAATGGTGCCATCATGGCTCACTGCAGCCTCAACCTCCAGGGCTCAAGCAATCCTCCCACCTCAGCCTCCCAAGTAGCTGGGACTACAGGTGCATACCACTACACTCAGTTTTTTTGTAGGGATAGAATCTCGTTGTGTTGCCCAGGCTGGTCTTGAACTCTTGGGCTCAAGTGATCCTTCTGCCTCAGCCTCCCAAAGTCCTAGGATTTAGGCATGAACCACTGCATCCAGCTGGACAACTTTTTAAAAACAGTCTCAAATATATGAAAAAGTTACATGTATAGTACAAAGAACTGTTGTTGTTTTCTGAACCATTTGGACTACAATTGCCAATCTGAGGCTACATTATCCCAAAAACTTTTGTGTATATTTCCTATAAACAAGGACATGTCCCAACAGACTACAATACAACTAAGAAAATCAGGTAAATAGACTGATGCATTACTTTCACACAATTGTCACTAAGCATTTAAGTTTCAATAACTGTCTCAATGATGTATAATTAAAAAATCCAGTTCAATATCACATACTGTATTAAGTTGTCTCCTTCGGTCTGAAACAGTTTCTCAGTCTTTCTTTTAACTTTCATGACCTTGACACTTTTTGCTAATTACAAACCAGTTTTTGGTTTTTTTTTTTTGGTAAAATATCCTTGAATTAGGGTATCATTTAGATTTTATTATTAAACTCAATTTTCATATGAATAATGCACCATTCCAATATTGAACAGTCTTGAATAGTCCATAATCCATCCTTTCCTCATTGGTTTGTAGTATCTCCTCTAGTATACAATACATTTTTCATGTATGGGCATGTTTCTAGCCTTTCTACTCTTTCCACTTACTTTTCTGTCTAAGTATCACACTATTTTAATCACTACAAACTTATATTCCTAACTGCACTCTACACCATAGTTATTACTTCCTGAAAACAATGCTCTTTCATAATCCCTTGTCTTAGCATAAATTGTGTTTTTCATCTACTCTAACCCTTCAACCTCCCAACCAACCTGCCAACCAAGAAAAAATATCACGATATTATTCTTTTAAGATCCACCCAAACATCATCTTTTCTAAACCTCTCAGAGAATTGGCTCCACCTTTCTATTCTTCACAATACTCAATTCAAATATCTATATCACTTAAAACACACAGTACTAAAATAAGTTAGTTAGAGATAGGGTCTTTATCACCCAGGCTGGAGTGCAGTGGCATGATCATGGCTCACTACAGCCTCAACTTTCTGGGCTCAGGCAATCTGCCCACCTTAGACTCCCAAGTAGCTAAGATTACAGGCATGAGCCATCATGCCTGACTAATTTTGATTTTTTTTTGTCAAGACAGAGTCTCACTTGTTGCCCAGGCTGGTCTTGAACTCCTGGCATCAAGCAATCCTCCTGTCTTAGCCTCCCAAAGTGCTAGGATTACAGGCATGAGCCACTGTGCTTGGGCCTAAAGTTATTTATTTAAATGCCTGTCTCCTTCAGTAATCTGTGAGTTATTCAAGTTGTAGGTAGCATGACTTAAACTTACACTATCAAAACGTACCACAGTAACTAGTATATAATAATATAGATTGAAAAGTATAAAGAAAAACCCTTAATTGTATCAATGTTTTTTGAAAAGCAGGACTCTATTCTGCAGATGCTAAAAGCTATGATAATATCTCTTCAAAATAAATGTGTTAAAAGCATCTAAAAAATGAAAGCATACATACCTTCAGTGTCTTGATCATAGTTGGATCAGTTGACCTAACATAGAAACTCTTCAGATAAGGTTCAAACATCCCCTAGATAATAAAAATTAATACATAAATACATTATGATACTAATGTGTTCACGTGTCTCTTAAAATTATGTGTTCAGAACGTACATACCTTTCTTTGAATTGACATTGTTGCTATATTTTGTAGGACAATATACTGCACCTCCCTAGAAATCAGAAGAGAATTTTCACTGGTTATATTTTCCAATGAAACATATTTGAGTAAACACTGCAATAATGAAAAAGAATTAACAATAATTTCATAATGAATGAGACTCTTAAATGTAATGCTGAAAAGTTTTTAGTAAATTTTAGATGTGTGTCTTCTTTTTAATGCACTTTTACTATAAAGTACCAATAAATTAGATGTGATTATCATGAAGAACAGTTTAAAAAATTTTATAATAAAGTACTACTAAATTATGAAGTTAACATTGTAGCTGCTTTGAATACATGCAAGGAAGGTATTCTCAGGGTTAATGGGGTAAATATGACCACAGTGTTATTATAAACTCATTAAATAACTCATTCTGCCCAGGGCAAAAGCCAGACTTAAAAAGTAGTCGTGTTATTTTTATATCTAAATATCTAATAAAAGAACTGAATCTGGTATGAGGCTTCAAGTGAAAGATCCACTCCAGATATTTCTGATACCCTTTGAACTAGCCATAGGAAAAGAAAAAATTACTGAACTAGCAAAAGAGAAAAATAATAGCTGGATATAAACATAGGGAGAATAGGAACACAAAGGAAATGGCATCTCATTTGTTACTAAGCCAGTTAAGAGCTAAAATTGTGGACTAAGTTCCAGTTAAGGGCAATATTTCCTCCCCCCCACCCCGCACCCAATTAGTGGAAGCAAGCACTCCATGAAAAAAACTGTTTCAAATTTAAAACTAAATTTTGTTTCAAATTTAAAACTAATGTGACTAATTACTGAAAAACAGCCAAGGTATGACAAATAGCTGAAATGAAGGTATTCTTAAACACAGAGAACAAAAGTCTGAATTAAACCTGAAATCATGATTTTCATGTTATATGTCATGGAAACTCAACAAATTGTTTTAAATTGTTGACCTAAACCACTGAATTATAAGGGGGTAAAATTAAAGAAAGAAGGAAGTAAAATTAAAATTAATTTCTGTCCATCTGAAACTAAGAGTGTGTAATCTTTAAAATGAGCAGCTATTAAAAACATGGCTCTCTTTTTAAAGTGGAAGAAAGCAGAGTAATTAAATATTCCAGCATTATAGGAAGCACAATTCTGGCATATACTACATAACTTAGCATGCACATTGCTCTATATAAAACCATGTATTAATACACTAAGTAAGTCAATCTGATAGTACTTTGGAATAGTTTTCAGTGATTCCAGATTTACTAAAACTCCCAAACATCATTATTGCCATACCTAAAAATAGCAAACACTAACACTAGGCTACTAGTGACAGCCTAGTATTATGTCACAAAATATTTTCAATCTCTTTGGGCTTGAGGTTAAAAAAATTTCAGTATTTAAGTTTGAGATCAATGTATAAGGACTTTTATAATAATCCCCTTAAGTATGAAAACTTACTGACTGATAAAATATAGGAAAGATTATCTTTGTTCAAACATTACTTTTGAAAGAATACAAAAGAAAAAAATATATAAAATCATGACCTACCTATTGCTACGAAGTAAACGCACTAGTGATTTAGAAATTATGCCAGCTTCAGATTTTGGTGATATGTGCCAATACAGCTGAGCAACTGCCATAACCACCTACAAAATAAAGCATAAAAATAACAGGAATTATGAACACTAGAGCACTCTACAGCTTCCAAATCCATTCCTATACATTCTTTCCTCTAACTCCTACAAATTCCTGATATATAAAATGAAATGCTACTCTTTGTACTGAGTTGAAGAAGCATCCCCCATTCCCAGTGCCGAATCCTATCCTCAGAATCTGATCTTATTTGGAAGTAGGGTCTTTGCAGAAATTATTAATGTAAGAACTGAAACGAGATCATGCTGGTTAAGAGCCCTAAATTGAATGAAAGTGTCATTATAAGAGATAGAAAAGGACAAAAAGAGACACAGTGAAGGCCACATGAAGATGGAGATGATTAGTGTGATACATCCATAAACCAAGAAATGCCATGGATTCCAGGCAAACACCAGAAGATAGGAAAGAGATGGTTTCTCCCTCAGAGTGTACAGAAGGAACCAATACTGACTATACCATGATATCAGACTTCTGGCTTCCAGAAATGTGACACAATAAATTTCTATTGTTTTAATCCACTCAGTTTATGGCAATATGTATGGCAGTACTATGAAACGAATATATCCTCAGAAAAGAAGAGACACTGAATGAACTGCTCAAGGTGTAAAGCTCAAGATACTCAAAATTCCATGCTTCTCGGCTGCTGCTCTGAGACTGGGGCTTTTTAAGAATTGTAAGCATGCCTTTCTAAATGAAGCCAGGATAACAGTAACAAGTAGGCAGAAATAAAGAAAACTCAGCACATTTAAGTTACAATTAAACAAACTCCATTAAAACAAATACATCTATAGCAGTAGCATTTAAAATAATCTTGTTTTTTAAAAACACAGAACCTTAAAAAGAGCTTTTGGTTACAAGCCATTATAAGGGTGATTCAAAGACTACGCATGGTGGCTCACACCTGTAATCCCACCACTTTGGGAAGCCGAGGCAGGTAGATCACGTGTGGTCAAATGTGAGACCAGCCTGGCCAACATGCTGAAACCCTATCTCTACTAAAAATAAAAAATTAACTAAGCATGGTGGTGCATGCCTGTAATTTCAGCTACCTGGGAGGCTGAGGCACAAGAATCATGTGAACCCGGGAGGTAGAAGTTGCAGTGAGCTGAGATCTGCCACTGCACTCCAGCCTGGGCAACAGAGTGAGACTGTCTCAAAGAAACAAAACAAACAAAAGGTGATCTGAATTTCTTTGTTTCAAAACATACGAATACTGTTTCCCCTACATGCCTCTATACTCAGATTCAATGTAACAACTGCAGAAACATAGCTACAGATGTTACCAATGCTGTCTTTGGCTCAAAGGACACACTAATAACACTTTAATTCTGCTTGGTCCATAAAGTTTGAACAAATATGTGGCAAAAGTTCTATTAATACATATGCCTAAATAGTATATAGCACATGAGAGTGTTTGAGGTTAAAAAAAAAAAAAGTTTCTTCTAAAACTAAAAAACTGTTTTAAAAAATACAGTATACAGGGCCCTAAATTTACTGTTTTGTATTTCTGGTACTTTCTTACAAGTTTGATTTATAGCTATAAGACGTTAGTTGAGAATTTTAGGAATGTAAGAATATATCATTTCTTCACTTGTAAAGTACAAATACAATTTAGTTACAAAATAAACTCTCCTGAATTTTGAATCTTATAAAATAAAAAAATCTCAATTAATGATTGACCTAATCTAAGGTCAGTCATTTTTAAAAAGTATTAATGTATATACCTGGCTAGTAAGTATTAGTAAATGACAGAAAGAAAGCTGAATCTTAATTTTAATCTATCTTACAGATAGTAAATCCTTTTTACTTACAAATAAAAATCCAATCCTACTGTAAGAAAGTAAACTGTACTTTCTATATATGTCAATGCCTTTAAAATTCTAGCTTCCACTTGGTGTATCATCTGTTCTAATATGTTAGGGTACTCCAACATCTGAAAGGACTAAATGAGCCTCTTTTTCCTCAGTATTTAGAAATCTAACAGTTTAAAGTTTCTTTGATATGCAGAATGTGAAATGTATAGATGTACCTGAATGTGATGGAGAAAATAAATCCAAGCTGGAAAACACTCTTCAGGATATTATCCAGAAGAACTTCCCCAACCTAGCAAGGCAGAGCACCATTCAAGTCCAGGAAATACAGAGAATACCACAAAGATATTCCTCAAGAAGAGCAACCCCAAAGCACATAATCATCAGATTCACCAGGGTTGAAATGAAAGAAAAAATGCTAAAGGCAGCCAGAGAGAAAGGTCGGGTCACCCACAAAGGGAAGCCCATCAAACTCACAGTTTAGATCTCTCCGCAGAAACCCTACATGCCAGAAGAGAGTGGGGGCCAATATTCAACATCCTTAAAGAAAAGAACTTTCAACCTAGAATTTCATATAAAGCCAAACAAAGCTTCATAAGCGAAGGAGAAAGAAAATCCTTTAACGAGCAAGCAATTGCTCAGACATTTTGTCACCACCAGGCCTGCCTTACAAGAGCTCTCGAAGGAAGCAATAAACAAGGAACAGAACAACCAGTACCAACCACTCCAAAAACATACCAAATGGTAAAGATCGTCGACACAATGAAAAAAATGCATCAATGAACGGGCAAAACATCCAGCTAGCATCAAAATAGCAGGATCAAATTCAGACATAACAATATTAACCTTAAATGTAAATAGGCTAAATACCCCAGTCAAAAGACACAGACTGCAAACTGCATAAAAAGTCAAGACCCAATGGTGTGCTGTATTCAGGTAACCCATCCCCTGTGCAAGGACACACATAGGCTCAAAATAAAGGGATGGAGAAAGATTTATCAAGCAAATGGAGAGCAAAAAAAAAGCAGGAGTTGCAATCCGAGTCTCTGATAAAATGGACTTTAAACCAACAAGGATCAAAAGAGACAAAGAAGGGCATTACATAATGGTAAAAGCATCAATGCATCAAGAAGAGCTAACGATACTAAATATATATGCACCGAATACAGGAGCACCCAGATACATAAAGCAAGTTCTTAATGACGTACAAAGAGACTTAGACTCCCAAACAATAATTGTGGGAGACTTTAACACTCCACTATCAATATTAGACAGATCAATGAGACAGAAAATTAACAAGGATATCAGGACTTGAACTCAGATCTGGACCAAGTGGACCTAATAGACATCTACAGAACTCTACACCCCAAATCCACAGAATATTCTTCTCAGCACTACACCACACCTACTCTAAAACTGACCACATAATTGGAAGTAAATCACTCCTCAGCAAATGTAAAAGAATGGAAATTATAACAAACAGTCTCTCAGACCACAGGGCAATCAAATTAGAACTCAGAATTCAGAAACTAACACAGAACCGCACAGCTTCATGGAAACTGAACTACTGGCTCCTCAATGTCGACTGGATAAACAATGAAATGAAGGCAGAAATAAAGATGTTCTTTGAAACCAACAAGAACGAAGACACAACGTACCAGAATCTCTGGGACACATTTAAAGCAGTGTGTAGAGGGAAATTTACAGCACTAAATGCCCACATGACAAGCAAGGAAAGATCTAAAATCGACACTCTATCACCAAAACTGAAAGAGCTACAGAAGCAAGATCAAAAAAACTCAAAAACTAGCAGAAGACAAGAAATAACTAAGATCAGAGCAGAACTGAAGGAGATAGAGATATAAAAAGCCCTCCAAAAAAATCAATAAATCCAGGAGCTGGTGTTTTGAAAAGATCAACAAAACAGACAGACTGCTAGCCAGATTAATAAAAAAGAAAATGGGGAAGAATCAAATAGATGCAATTAAAAAAAAAAAACAATAAAGGGGATATCACCACTGATTTCACAGAAATACAAACTACAACCAGAGATTACTACAAACAACTCTATGCACACAAACCAGTAAACCTGGAAGAAATGGATAAATTCCTGGACACCTGCACCCTCCCAAGCCTAAACCAGGAAGAAGCTGAAACCTTGAATAGACCAATAACAAAGGCTGAAGTTGAGGCAGCAATTAATAGCCTACCAACCAAAAAAAAGTCCAGGTCCAGACAGGTTCACAGCCAAATTCTACCAGATGTATAAAGAGGAGCTGGTACCATTCCTTCTGAAACTACTCCAAACAATACAAAAAGAGGGAATCCCTCTCAAATCATTTTATGAGACCAACATCATCCTGACACCAAAACCTGGCAGAGACGCAACAAAAAAAGAAAACTTCAGGCCAATATCTATGATGAACATCGATGCAAAAATCTTCAATAAAATACTGGCAAACCAATTGCCACAGCACATCAAAAAGCTTATCCATCACAATCAAGTAGGCTTCATTCCAGGGATGCAAGGCTGGTTCATCATATGTAAGTCTATAAACGTAATTCACCACATAAACAGAAACAAAGACAAAAACCACATGATTATTTCAATAGATGCAGAGAAGGCCTTCAACAAAATTCAACAGCCCTTTTATGCTAAAAACTCTCAATAAACTAGGTATCGAAGGAACATATCTCAAAACAATAAAAGCTATTTACAAGAAACCTACAGCCAATATCATACTGAATGGGCAAAAACTGGAAGCATTCCCTTTGAAATCTGGCACTAGACAAGGACACCCTCTCTCACCACTCCAATTCAATATAGTATTTGAAGTTCTAGCCAGAGCAATTAGGCAAGAAAAAAAAAAAAATAAAGGGTGTTCAACTAGGAAAAGAAGAAGTCAAATTGTCTCTTTTGTAGACGACATGATTGTATATTAAGAAGACTCTATCATCTCAATGAAAATCTCCTTAAACTGATAAGCAACTTCATTAAAGTCTCAGAATACAAAATCAATGTGCAGAAATCACAAGCATTTCTATACACCAATAACAGATTAACAGAGAGCCAAATAATGAGCGAACTCCCATTCACAATTGCTACAAAGAGAATAAAATACCTAGCAATACAACTAACAAAGGATGTAAAGGATCTCTTTAAGGAGAACTACACACCACTGCTCAAGGAAATAAGAGAGGACACAAACAGATGGAGAAACGTTCCATGCTCATGGTTATGAAGAATCAATATTGTGAAAATGGCCATATTGCCCAAAGCAATTTATAGATTCAACGCTATCCCCAACAAGCTACCAATGACCTTCTTCATAGAACTGGAAAAAACCACCTTCAACTTCATATGGAACCAAAAGAGAGCCTGCATAGCCAAGGCACTCCTAACAAAAAGAACAAACCCAGAGACATCATGCTACCTGATTTCAAACTATACTACAAGGCTACAGTAATCAAAACAGCATGGTAATGGTACCAAAACAGAGATATAGACCAATGGAACAGAACAGAGGCCCTGGAGGCAACACCACACATCTACAACCATCTGATCTTTGACAAAACTGACAAAAACAAGCAATGGGGAAAGGATTCCCTATTTAATAAATGGTGTTGGGAAAACTGGCTAGCAGTGTGCAGAAAGCAGAAACTGGACCCCTTCCTGATACCTTACACTAAAAGTAACTCCAGATGGATTAAAGACTTAACCATAAGACCTAACACCATCAAAACCCTGGAAAAAAACCTAGGCAAAACCATTCAGGACATAGACATAGGCAAGGACTTCATGACTAAAACACCAAAAGCATTGGCAACAAAAGCCAAAATAGACAAATGGGATCTAATTAAACTCCAGAACCTCTGTACAGCAAAAGAAACTATCATTAGAGTGAACTGGCAACCAACAGAATGGGAAAAAACTTTTGCAATCTACCCATCTGACAAAGGGCTAACATCCAGAATCTACAAAGAACTAAACCAGATTTACAAGCAAAAAACAAACAAACCCATCCAAAAGTGGGCGAAGGATATGTACAGACACTTTACAAAAGAAGACATACATGAGGCCAACAAACATGAAAAAATGCTCATCATCACTGATTACTAGAGAAATGCAAATCAAAACCACACTGAGATACCACCTCCTGACAGTTAGAATGGCAATCATTAAAAAATCTGGAGACAACAGATACTGGAGAGGATGTGGAGAAATAGGAATGCTTTTACACTGTTGGTGGGAGTGTAAATTAGTTCAACCATTGTGGAAGACAGTGTGGCGATTCCTCAAGGACCTAGAAATAGAAATTTCATTTGACCCAGCAATCCCATTACTGGGTATATACCCAACGGATTATAAATCACTCTATTATAAAGACACATGCACAGGTATGTTCATTGCAGCACTGTTTACAATAGCAAAGACCTGGAACCAACCCAAATGCCCATGGACGACAGACTGGACAAGGAAAATGTGGCACATATACACCATGGAATACTATGCAG
>CAUYLG010015733.1:0-92716 GCA_963573385.1 Cacajao melanocephalus | reverse complement strand
GATGCTAGAGAGGATGTGGAGAAATAGGAACGCTATTACATTGTTGGTGGGAGTGTAAATTAGTTCAACCATTGTGGAAGACAGTGTGGTGATTCCTCAAGGATCTAGAAATAGAAATTCCATTTGACCCAGCAATCCCATTACTGGTATATACCCAAAGGATTATAAATCGATCTATTATAAAGACACATACACACATATGTTCACTGTGGCACTGTTTACAATAGCAAAGACTTGGAAGCAAGTCAAATGCCCCAAATACCCATCAAAGATAGACTGGATAAAGAAAATGTGGCAGATATACACCATGGAATACTATGCAGCCATAAAAAAGGATGAGTTCATGTCCTTTGCAGGGACATGGATGAATCTGGAAACCATCATTCTCAGCAAACTGACACAAGAACAGAAAACCAAACACCACATGTTCTCACTCATAAGTGGGAGTTGAAAAATGAGAACACATGGACACAAGGAGGAGAACATCACACACTGGGGTCTGTTGGGGAGTGGGGGACTAAGGGAGGAACAGCATTAGGAGAAATACCTAATGTGGATGATGGGTTGATGGGTGCAGCAAACTACCATGTCACGTGTATAACTATGTAACAAACCTGTATGTTCTGCACATGTACCCAAGTACCTTTAAAATATATATATATATATATATATATGTGTATATATATGTGTGTGTGTATATATATATGTGTGTGTATATATATATATATATATATAAAGAGTGCTCCTCAAAAATGTGACCAATACAAATTTTGATATTACAAAAGTATTATTATAGTCATAAAAATGCAGCCTCTTAAAAACAAGCTCAGTATTCACTGTACTGGAAGAAAATGAAAATGGAAAGGAAGAAGCAATGCTGAAAGTAACCATGCTTTATTAGATTAAAACAATCAAGCAGAGGTAAAATACCCCTATCCTGTAAGTGAGCAACATGGCTCTCATAAAAGACTCAGCCTTTAAAAAAACTTTAAAAACAAGAACTTGAGTTATTAATAATATAAAACTTAATAGACATAAAGACTCATTCATCTAGGGGTGAATGACTATTAATAAATACACTAGATCAAAAATAAAATTCTTATTTATATGAAAATATATGGCAAAGAAAATGAAGGATGAGGATCAAAATTAAAGTCTAGAAATACATGCTTAAAAGGAAATGTTATTCAAAAGTTGTATTTCAAAATATTAAATAAATTAGCTCACCCTTATCAAGTTAAATCTATATTTATCTTATTAATTTTACATTTATATGTGCCCTTTTTGACTGCCGATTATTTTCAAAATCATCTTGCTCTGAACATATTTCTAAGATCAAACTTTTAAGTCTCAGTAATTTTTATCCCAAATGTTATGTCATATTGAGTTTTATCTTTCTTGACACAGTTCAGTATACATTTTGTACACCATTCAGACAGGTATTTGCTACCTACCTCTTTATACAGTCATCGTCTTGATTTTTCTCCTTGCCATTTAGAGTGCATGTGTTTTAAAAACCTTGGCTCTTTTTATCAAAAGAACTACATTGTCCTCATAGGCAACTCCTACTTAATTCTAATTTTGAAATATGATCTTTTAAATTATTTAATATAAAAATAAGAAATCTGTTCAGGATAATTGTGCTAATCTTTTGAGTTTTTTAAAAAATTAAAGATATGTAAATTGCCTACCATTTATTTGAACTATTCATGATTTGCCTTAGGTCCAAGTAAAATTATATTTCTTTCCTGGGTATCAGGCTCTAGATATCATAATCACTTTCTCCCAAGGTTTCTATAATGTGCATGCTGTCAACTTAATCCTCCATGTTATATATGATTAGGGTGAGGCTCCCTATCATTTATTTGTCTTTCTGGAAAACAAAATTGTCCATTACTATATTGAGAGCCTGTCAGATTAACCAGGGTACAGTCACTAAATTGAACACTAGGAAGACATTTTATAAACATTTACTACATGGATTATAAAGATGCTTATGTCATAATTTTATAACAAATAAGAAGGTGGACTCCAGCCTGAGTGACAAGAGTTTGAGACCAGCCTGGGCAATGTATGAGACCTCATCTCTATTGAAAAAGTGCTTTCTGCATTTTCCAGGATATAGAGAGGAGCTCACAACGTGTGTTTAGATGTTATCTTGCAACAAGACTCAGCAGAATTTAGGCTATTTTCCTATGAAGAGTTTAATTCATCTGCACTAAATTCTAATCATATTGCACAGAAAATTCTGTACCTTTTTTTTTATGAGACAAGGTCTTACTCCTGTCACTAAGGCTGAAGTCCACCTTCTTATTTATTATAAAATTATTACATAAACATCTTTATAATTCATGCTGAGTCTAGTATATTCACAGGAAAGATCAGAAAGTTTCTTGGAAAAGCTTTTCCACGATGCTAGCTGGAGATGTGAAAGAGCAGCCACCATCAACATTCACTGGGACTTACTACCCCATCTGTTTGACAAACCAAAAGCCTTAAATGTTAAGTGAAAGAGCAATAAAACATGTAAATTGTAGGCATCAGTGAAAATCATTTGCATCTGGAGAAGAGAAATGGCAGTCACGACCAAAACTCCATCCAGACCTATCTGCCTTATTTTTTTCTTATGGAACAAAAAACCTTACTTTGCAGTGGGAGGGGAGTCAAAATGGTAGCCTGTGGGCTCTTTTGGAAATACACTGCAGCTGGGGAATATAGGAACAGGAAAAACATGCTATTTCCTCAAGAGAGATGAAGGAATATCTGCTAAACTCAACAATGCATCTAGACAGAGGGTGAGAAGACTTTTCAGAGCCTAGATGCTGAGAGCTAGGTTCATAGTGCATGACTAAAGCTAAGACTTAATCAGAATTTCAGAGGTCCACCTTCTTTCTCTGTCTTATCCCACCACACTAACAAACACTAAGTAAAAATAATATAGAATACAGTTGAGAGAGTTGAAAGACAAGGATTCTTTCTTGGAGCCATAAATGGAAATAATCAAAGTCAAATGCGGACACTCAAGTCCAGATAGAAAGCAGCATTGAATCCCAGCTGGACTCCTGACAGGTGTAAAATAACTTCCTACGGTAAAGGCCTAAAATAATATAAACTCATATTCAAGCATAAATTTATTTAACTCAGACTACTACTCTATATGACATGTCTTTCAATTAAAAATTGTAAAGCATATATAAAATGACAAGAAAAAAGTAAAAGAAAGCAATCACCAAAACCAGATTCAAAGATAACATGGGTATTGGAACTATCAGAGAGAGAAATGAAAATGATTATAATTAATATGTTAAATTTTCTCAAAGAAAAGATGCAGCAAGAAATATTAGGTCACTTGTGCAGAGTTGAAAATTATAAGAAATAATCCATGGGAAACACTAGAAATAAACAAACATACAAAATCAGAATGGATATTGAAAATGTAATCAGTGGGCACTTATGGAGATTTGACCCAGTCACAGAAAGAGTCAGTTACCTTGAAGGTCAATAAAAATTTACCCAAACTGAAATATAAATAATAAATTAGTGGAAAACTAAAAACTAACAGAACAGATCAACCAAAGCTGTGGGGCAGTATCAAAAGGTCTAATATCCATGTCTTGGTACACCAGAGAGAAAAGGAAGTAATAGGATAAAAGATATATTTGAAGAAGTAGTAGTCAATAATTTTCCAAAATTAATAGTGGACTTCAAATAGCCAATCAGAGAAGTTGATAGAACTCCAAAGAGTTTAAATTAAAAATAAACAAAACTAATCACAGCCTGAGAATATCCTAATCAAACAGATAAAAACAAAAGGGAAAGAGAACATCTTAAAAATAGCCAAGAGGTAAGGAGTAGAGGGAACTCACATTATTTACAATAGAAAGTGAAAAAGAGTTACATCAGACTTCTCAACAGAAACTGTGAAAGCAAGGAAGAAGTAACAACTTTATGTCCTGAAAGAAGTAAAAAAGTCTATCAAGAATTCCATACCCAGTGAAAATGTTCATTAAAAATTAAAAAGAAATATTTCTCATCAACGAAAGACTCATTGAGTCCTTGTCAGTAGAGTTAATCTTAGGAAATGTTAAAGTTTTTCATTCTGAAGAAATATGATGTCAGAAACTTGTCTAAAGAGCATCAGGAAATAAATAAATCTTAGGAAACTTCAATATTTTAGTCATTTGCAAGTTAATGAATAAATCATAGGAAAAGTCAATATTTTTAGTCATTTGTAATTTAAGTGAAAAATAACTTCAAAGCAGAACTTGCAAAAGAAGTGTGTTTTGCATAACAGTGAGATGAGTGAACAATAAGAGGAAGAAGATTCACTGATACATAGATGGTTACACTGTACATAGAGCAACATGATATTATTCAAGACTGAAATGAGATTATTTAAAAATGAATATAGTAAAATTAAAATCTAGCCCCAATAAGCATTTTAAAATAAGTATACAGAGTTAACAAGATAAGGATTAGTCATAAAAGGTATCAAATATACTCAGAAAATACAGAAAAGAGGAAAAAAGGAGCAAAGTACAAATAAAATAGCTAGCAATATTAAGTATATATTAATCAACCATATAAAAATTACTTTAAAGGTGAATGATGTCACAGAATAATTTAAAAAGATATACATGTATCTTTTTATTGTTATATTATATATAACATTTTATAATACATATATAACAATTGTTATATATATGTTACACTATATATGTATATAAAATGAAAAAATAAACCAAAAGAAAGCTGAAATAAATATTTGCTTAAAACAACTATTTAAGCAAAATAAACTTTAGTAATAGGAAAAGAGCTATTATCAAAAATAAAATAAGACACTATAAAATGATTTAAAAAATCAATTATTCAAGAGATAATAAAAATTATGAATTTGTATAAACTTAAAAAGAATACTTCAAAACCTGAGACAAAAACTAGTTTTATTTATTTATTCATTTATTTTTAATTTTTCTAAAAATTGCTTATATTTATAGTATATAACATGTTTTATTATTTTTAATTAACACGTAATTATACATATTTTGGAGGTATAATGTGATGTCTTGTACACGTACACATTGTGCAATGATAAAATTAAGGTAATTAATATATCCATTACTTCAAAAGTTTATCACTTGTTTGTGTTGAGAATGTTCAAAATTCTCTTTTCTAGCTTGTTGAAAATATACAATAAATTATTGTCAACTATAGTCACCCTAAACGCCTATACTACAGTAGAACTTATGCCTCCTATTTAGTTGTGATTTTATTTCACTTAATCTCCTTACCCCCTTACTCCCATGTTTCCTAGCCTCTAGTAATAGTTATTCTACTTCCTATTACTATGAAATCAACATTTTTAGTTCTACATGTTATTGAGAACGTGTGGTATTTATCTTTCTGTATCTCGCTTATTTTACTTAATATAATGTCGTTTAGGCTCAATTATTCTTCTTTAAATTGAAGGATTTCTTTGTTCTTTATAGCTAAATAGTATTTAATTGTGTATATGTACCATAATTTATTTATCTATTCATCGGTTGATAGACATTTAGTTTGATTCCCTATCTTAACTATTGTGAATAGTGCTGCACTAAGTATGGGAATACAGGAATCTCTTTGATATAATGATTTTCTTTCCTCTTGATAAATACCTATTAGTGAGATTGCTTTGGCAATTATACTTTTAGTTTTTTAGAAATCTCTATACCATTTTCTGTAATAGCTGTAATAATTTACATTCCCATCAAAAGTGTAAAAAAGTTTCCTTTTCTGAGCATCCTCAATAGCATTTATTTGTGTGTGTGTGGTTTTGATTTGCTTTTCTGTAACTCTAACCCGGATGATTAGTGGTGTTCGGCACAAAAATGTCTATGTCTTCTTTTGAGAAATGTCTATTCAAATCATTGCCCATTTTTCTATTGGATATTTTTAAACTATTAAGTCATTTGTGCTTCCTGCATATCCTGAATATTAATCCTGAACTAAATGGTTTGCAAATATTTTCTCCCATTTTTCATGTTCTGTCATCAATCTGTTGATGGTTTCCTTTAATCTTCAAAAGCTTTTTAGTTTGATATAATTCCATTTGTCTATTTCGGCTTTTGTGGTCTGTGATTTTGAGGTCTTAACCATCAAATCTTTGCTCATCCCAATGTTCTGAAGAATTTCCCTTGTTTCTTTCCAGCAGTCTCATTGTTTCAGGTCTCATATTGAGGTCTGTAATCCATTTTGAGTTTATTTTTATCTCTGGTGAGAAATAGGACTCTAGTTCGGTTCTCTTGAATATGGATATCCAGTTTTTCCAACACAATTTATTAAAGAGATGTCTTTTCTCCATTGTGTGTTGTTGCTGCCTTTTCAAAAATTTAACTGACCAGAAATGTGTGGACTTATTTCTGAGCTGCCTAGTCTGTTCTAATGGTTTATTTGTTTCTTTTTATTCGTGGATCTTATTGTTTTGATTACTATAACATAGTGATGTATTTTAGAGGTAGTGTGATGCTTTTAGTTTTATACTTTTTGCTAAAGATGCTATGGATTTTGGAGGACTTTGCAGTTTCAAATAAATTTTAGTTGTTGTTGTTGTGGTTGTTTTCCTGTGAAGAATGTCATTAGTATTTTGATAGGGACTGCAATTAAATCTGTAGATTGTTTTTGATAGTATAGTCATTTTAATAATGTTAATACTTTCAACCCACGAACATGGAATTTATATTTATGTGTGTGTGCCCTCTTCAAATTCTTTCATCAGTGTCATATAGTTCTCACTGTAGAGGCAATTCACCTCCTTGGTTAATTTATTCTTAGGTATATTATTTATTTTTCTGAGCTACTGTGTAAATGAGATTTATTTCTTGACTTCTTTTTCAGCTAGTTTGTTATTAGTGTATAGTAATGCTACTGATTTTTGTATGTTAATTTTGTATTCTTCAATTTTACTAAATTTATTTATTAGTCTTAGGAATTATTGGGTGTAACTGTTAGGTTTTTCTATATGTAACATTTTGTTGTCTGCAGATAGGGACAATGTGATTTCATTCTTTCCAATTTGGGTGCCCTTTTTTTCCTCTCTCTTGTGCCCAATTGCTCTGGCTATGAATTCCAATACTTTAAAATTACATATTATACTTATATAAATAAATAATAGATTAATAATTAAACAATTAGATAAGTCATATGGAATAATCTTCCCTGTAGAAGAATTTCAATAAATAAATGTAGAAAAAATGAGAGAAATAAAAATAATTATCAGAATACTGCAGTAATAATTACTTCAGGCAAGATCCACTGATGAAAGCTAACATTAGTAGGTGAAACTTGAAAGGGAGATGGGAAATTTACATATCCTTAAAGTCATTTCCGATCATATGTATTCATAACTGAGACAGATTCAAATATGTTCATAAATTGTTTGATACGTTTCCCTCCTTTTACTGTGGTTCAGATGTAGTGACTCAATAGCAAGATATAGAGTAGAGAAAGAAAAATATAATAATTTTACAGTAGAATAATCAGGAAGACACCACCACAACCACGTGTTTAGGATTAACATAGCCAACAATAAGCCATTTTGATATTATGTGCTACTTGATATGCAATTAGAAAGGTACTTCACCTCTTTGGTAAACTTTTAAAAAATCCATAGCCACAGTTTAGTCAAGAGAACACATCACATAAAGCCAAATTGAGAAATGTTCTACAAAACACCTGACTGGTGCTCATCAAAAGTGTCAAGCTCATGGCAAAAAAGAAATTCTGAGAAACTGACACAGACTCAAAGACACTAAAGAGACATGACAGGTAAATGCTATGTGGTATTCTGAACTGGATTCTTCAATAGAAAAAGGACATAGGCAGAATGACTGGTGAAATACACATAAAATACATAATTTACTTAAAAGTTAAAAAAATAAACTACTTTTTTAGCTTCTCTTTAAATTTAAAAGTATTTCAAGATACAGAGTTTAATAAAATGGTTCTTAATTTCACTACAAATAAGGGAAATGCAAATTTAAAACATACCAATAAATAGAAAATTTTTGTAATGTTTGACAATACTATGTGTTGACAAAATTATATGGAGCAATTAGGACTTCTTTGAGAAGTTCTACAATCACTCTTCCTTCTGATTAAGTAAATTGATGCATATATCTAGAAAACTGTTACATCTAAATTGCTATGCTTACTTATGGCCCAGAAAATCTAGTATTAAGTATATACCTATTATATGCTCATGAGTGCCCATGTGCAAAAAACGGGACACACAAAAATGATTTAAAAAAATAGATAAAAAAGCCTAAATTAATATCAAATTCCCAAATAGTAGAATAAATAAATCATATTTTTATATTCAAACAAGGATCTTACTCTGGAAAATCAAACTACAACTGCACACAACATAGCTTTGTCTCATAAATATGTTCAGTAAAGGAACACAGATACAAATGAATATATATTATATTTTTCCATTTAAGTAAAGTGAAAAACAGTCAAGCATATACGCTGTAATTTAAATCAGGATAGAAGTTAACTTTGGTAAAGAAGGAAGAGGTTGTGAAAGAAGAGGGGACAAGGGAGATCCAAGATGGCTAAATAGGAACAGCTCTTGAGTGCAGTTCCCAGCGAGATCGTAGAGGGTGAGCAATCACCACATTTCCAAACGAGTTTTTACTACCCACAGACCAGCAGATTCCCGGGAGGAAAAGCGCCACAAGTCTCCAGCATGGCTGTTTCAGCTGGTGCAGCAGGTCTCCACACAAAAACTCACACAAATCTGGGCAGCCATTTCAACTGGTGCCTGGAACGCCTGGGAGACAGAGTCACCCATTCAACTGAAAAATAGGGGCTGAAACAGGGAGCCAGGTGATCTGGCTTGGTGGGTCTCACCCCCACAAAGACCAGTAATTCCTCAAGGATCTAGAAATAGAAATAACATTTGACCCAGCAATCCCATTTCCAGGTATATACCCAGAGGATTATAAATCATTCTATTATAAAGACACATGTACACGTATGTTCATTGCTGCACTGTTTACAATGGCAAAGACCTGGAACCAACACAAATGCCCATTAATGGTAGACTGGACAAGGAAAATTGGCACATATACACCATGGAATACTATGCAGCCATAAAAAATGATGAATTTTTGTCCTTTGTAGGGACATAGATGAATCTGGAAACCATCATTCTCAGCAAACTGACGCAAGAACAGAAAATCAAACACTGCATGTTCTCACTCATAGGCGGGTGTTGAGCAATGAGAACACGTGGACACAGGGAGGGGAACATCACATACTGGGGACTGTTGTGGGGGAGTTGAGGAGGGAGAGCCGGGGGTAGGGAGTTGGGGAGGGATAGCATGGGAAGAAATGCCAGATAATAGGTGATGGGGATGGAGGCAGCAAACCACATTGACATGTATATGCCTATGCAACAATCCTGCATGTTCAGCACATGTACCCCAGAACCTAAAATGCAATAAACTATATTAAAAAAAAATAAAGAAAGAAGAGGGGACATTCTGGGAAGTTGATAACATTTTATTCTTTATCTGTGTTGTGGTAAGATGGTTTACTTAGTGATAATTTAAAAGTTGTCCATTTATGATTGTGGACTTTTCTGTATGTGTATCTAACTTCTACAAATATGTTTTAAAAAATATATGAGTGAATATAAGATTAACAGAAATCAAATGCATAACTGTCAAACCATCAGTAGAAAAAAAATGTACAAATAATACAGGCAGGTCTTTGCTTTGCATGGATCTAATATGCATGAATTTCAGTTACCATGGCTTAGTTAAATAAAATGAGATCCTATAACATGATTTAAATTTTATTTACCACATATATTAGCTGTGAGTAATTACATAAAATACAAATTTTCTTGCTGGCTCTTCAGGCCGCAAATCACTACATAAATAAATTATGTACATCATCATCAGTGGCATCATGTTACTTCTCTCAAAGTCTGCTGAGGGTGGTTATTGCACATCTGTTATTAACTTTATGCACAAAGAACAAATGTGTAGTTTTGTTTTCTCCTTGTTCCTGAGTGTTAAACCATGTGCTACTTTAAAAAATAAATAATCAAAAGTGAGAACTGGGTAACAAAGACAAAAGAGCAGCAAAGAAATAAAAATATGTCATGTGGGAAGGGAAATTTGAATTAATGTAAATAGAGTTATAGAAAAAAATTTGTTATGAGGGAAATGTTGACACTAGTATCATTTAAGAGATTCTAGATACACAGCCAAAAGAACTTAATAAAGACAAAGTTATTAACATAAATTAGGAAAGTGATAGTGACAAAAAAAAAGTTGGAGACATTCCATAGGAAGTGAAATAAGCAAAAAGCTTCATATTAAAGGAACTCTAGAAGATGTTTCATGATGTTCAAACACAAAGTATAAAATATTGGTATTCATGACATGGAAAATATGTTCACTCAGTTAAACTCAATTTACACAGCGAGAAGGCAAGTACTGGTCAAACTATTCGGTTTTTTTTAATTAAAGAAAATACTTTAATTCTCAATGTTTTCAATGGTTGAAATTACAATGTACTCAGTAACTATAAGTGTAACTTTTAGTAGCAATTAATGTAATTTTTAAATTTTTCTACACTTTCATAACTGACATTTCTTATAACATTTATAAGAAATTTTACATTTCTTAATAAAAATTTCTAGGAGACAAATTAATTGTAATAACTTCATTGATTATTAACATTGCTTGCGTAGTTTCAACTAGCACAGTCATTTTCACAATTTGACCCCACTGTGCTAAACAAAATCTCTAATACAATGAGATGTAATGAAATTAAATATATATCCTTAAAAGGTGGAATATATGAAAAAGAAACCAAAGTACCAGCCAGGCCTAAATATATAGTAGTAGAAAAAATTGTAAATGGATCACTTATAACTCAGAGGTTCTTATGTTATGCTTGAAAGTCTGGCATTGTACAACTTATACAAAATACATATAAAATGACATCATGCAAAATACTTCAAGTAAACTGATACACACACACACACACGCACACATATTATATATATATATACACCAATGTAAACCTAAAGAAAACTAAGGCAGAGATATTAATATGACACACATTAGAATTAAAATTTAAAGTAAAACATTAACAGAAAAATAAATGTCATTTTATTCTTCAAATAAAAAATTATAAAAATTCTGATAATATATTAGGCCACAAATATCAAATTCAAAACATATGGTGCAAACAAATGCCATTCCTTGATCATACACTGTAAAATTAGAAATAACATATCAGTCGATGAAAAGTTTCATCTGTAAACTTTAAACATGTGTAAATCTAGTCATAAAGAAGAAATCATAATGGAAATAGGAACTTAAACGAACTAGAGTGACAGTTCTAGATTGCAAGCCTATACTATTCAGTTTAAGTGTGTAGGAAATTTGTCAACTTCAATGCCTTTATTAACGAAAAAGAATGATTGAAAATGAATGAGTTGTAGGAGAAATACCTAATGTAGATGACGGGGTGATGGATGCTGCAAACCACCATGGCACGTGTATACCTATGTAACAAACTTACACATTCTGCACATGTACCCCAGAACTTAAAGTATAATTAAAAAAAAAAAAAGAAAATGAGTGAGCAGAGGTGATTAAATTTAGCTTATAACACACCTTATTACATGATTTAGCATAAAGCATTAGTGAAATGAAGGTTAAGGAATACATAAGGCATATTGAATGTTAATGAATAAATAAGAAAGTAAAGAATAATTGGGTAACTGTTAATTACCTTAATAAAAACACAGGAAAATGAAACCAAAGCATGAGTGGGAAGAGAAAGGACTGGAAGCCAAGTAAAAGCAAACCAACAAGAAACAATTTGTGCCACAGAACCATAGTAAGGACAGGAACTCAGATTCAGAGTGATGGTTGGGGAAAAAGAAGAAAATTGACTGAAAGTAGTTAGATAACCGTAAATATTCTTCAATACCAGAAAAGGACTATTGGTTAACTTCTGAAGACTAATATGTAGCTGAGTACAAATGTTTTGTCTTATGGAAGATGAAATCAAATAGTGTCTAAATGCAGAAAGATGGATGATTTATCTTTGAGGAAACTGATCAATTCTGAAAAATGCCAATGGGAGAATTCACCAATAAATTACCCACATATTTATTTGTTTACTTATTTATTTGGGGTGTGTGTGTGTGATTTTTCTTTTTCTTTTTTCTTTTTTTTCAGATGGAGTCTTGCTCTTTTGCCCAGGCTAGAGTACAATGGTGTAATCTCGGCTTACTACAACCTCCACCTCCTGGGTTCAAGAGATTCTCCTACCTCAGCCTCCTGAGTAGCTGGGACTATAGGCATGTGTCACCATGCTGGCTATTTTTTTTTTCTTTTGTAATTTTAAAAGAGCTGGTGTTTCAGCATGTTATTCAGGTTGGTCTTGAACTTCTGACCTTAACTGATCTTCCTACCCCAACTTCCCAAATTGCTGAGATGACAGGTGTGAGCCACCGTGCTTGGCCTGCTCACGTGTTTATTTACCACATACATACACACAGAACTTTGAAGGTGTCTTTTGAGTATCTCACTGATCAATGTGTATATTTTTTAATTTTAAAATTTTATACTTATGTTTCTGTTACCAATATTATTTTATGAGGAAATTATATATAAAATGAAATAAATAGGAGCAACTAGTGGAAACTAACTAACTGGACTTTTGGTTTACATATTTGTTTATTTCAAATTTGGTTACTAAAAATTTATACATTTAAGTCTAATGACCATTAGTTGAACTAATATAATCTTTCTCATGAACATACAGATTTAAGAATTCCAGGCCAGAAAACCCTTCTACATCTATTATGATGGTTAATTTTAATGTGTCAACATGGGGTGGCCAGATATTTGATTTAACATTGTTTCTGGATGTATCTGTGGGGGTGCTTCTGATGAGACTGACATTTCAATTCATAGAGTGAATATGGATTGGATTGTTCTCTCCAAGCCACTGCACGCCTGAATAGAATAAAATGGCTGTGTAAAAAAGAATTCTCTCTCTGACTGTCTTCAAGCTTGGACACTTGTCTTCTGATTTTAGAATCAGACTCAGCCTGGAATTTACATTACTGGTTCTCCTGGTTTTTAGGCCTTTGGACTTAGACTGAAACTATACCATCAGCTCTCCTGGTTCCCCAAATTTTAGACTACAGATTTTGGGAGCCAATTCCTTATAATGTAAACACATGTACATATTCTGTTTATCTTGGGAGCTCAGACTATTAAGACTAATAGATCTATTTTTAATAAAGCCTAACAGTCATGTACACAGCACCTGATATGCAAAGTCTATCTAGGATCTGTAAGATTTCTTCATAGTTACTGTACATATTGTCAATGTCCCTTTCAATTATGTCTTCGACTAATTCTTACTCCTAACTCTCTCCTGTTTCCTTCACCATTACAAATTTTACAAATTTTACAAATTATTTAGAACTCGGCTCACATGTTCCCACTTTCACAATGATTAAGAAAAAATAAGAGCAAATAGAAAATTTAAAAAAAATCAGAACGACAAACCTTTCTGCACAAGTTTGAGAAATTTTCTTTCCTGGTTTCATCTGACGGTGATATCCTCCTTTTCTGAATTTCTTTAATAGTTAGATATTGGTCCACATGATTCAATTATTTATTTTATTTCTTCCTGTGTCTTTGGCAGAAGCTGCTACTTGTTTTCTAGTATACAGTCTCTTCTTGTTAGTAATGAAATCAATTTCTAGTTGGTTGCATGGTCAACCAGATGAAGAATACATTTCCCAACCTCTTTGAAGCTATACCTGCCCATGTGACTATGTGTGGTTCAATCAAGTATAGGAACTGACATATATGACTTCATGGAGCTTTTTTAAAATGAAGAGTCACAACTTTCTATTTCCTTTCACAACCTGCTACCTCCAGCAGGACCCATTCTTGACCAGAAAGTTGGAGGCCACATCAAGGAATGGCTGAATGGAGAACCTGAAGGCTTCTGGGTTTTTCTAGTGTATAGAAATCCCATACAGTTCCAAAAATGATTTATTTTTTAAAGAAATCTCTCTCTTCTTTAAGTCACTATTTTTTTGGCTCTTTTTTTTTTCCCTTGAATCCAAAGTTAAGCCTAACTGATACATACTGCTTTATAATTGTTTTATGTTTTTTTTAATGTATTTTTTTTCTCCTTTATAAAACTTTAAGCTGTTTAAGTGTCTGTCTATTGTACCTCTGAGAGGGGGACAGAACTCAGTTCTCAGATCCACAATAATAATCAGTAAAAACTCATTAGAGTGATTGATAATCACCATTCTGCTCCCCAAATGCCCAGGGGCAAGACTCCAAACTGTGGCAGAGTTGTGAAATAACCGCCCTGGGCAAGTTTATAAATCATTTAAGGTTTCCATTTGTCTGTGAAGTTTCACAGCACTGTTCTTTAGACAACGTTAGACTATAGTGTACAAGTAAGACTCACCTACTTCTCAAGTATTTCAAATCCACATAGCAAATATTTAACTCCCTACCAAGTTCCCTGTTAAGAACCCAAATGGCTATTTGCATCTCTGTTCATATATTGATACAGCAGCATTTATTGATTTGTATGCTCTGCTTATCACTATGACATTAATCCTTATTAACACTAATGCAGCTTACCATAACTCCAATTAAGATTCACCAGGATAAAATTGAGATTGGGACAATTCTTATTTTTGTTTAAACTAGCTTGTCCATTCCCATTTGTTGGACTTTTCATTTATTGTAACTGTTGCTTTTCATTAACTCTGCAAAGCAATGTTTCATTTTGATGGAATGGTGCCTGAGAAAATCAAAGGGTGTTTTTAAAATTCATTTACAAAAATAGAGAAAAATCAGCATATGAAAGGAATCAAGTAGTATTATTAATGTTAATAATAATCACATTTTTTGAGGATGTTTTTTCATATCTGGGGGGTTTTAAAGTCTGGAATTACATTAAGATCTAAGTATAAATACTTGGGTATTGAATGGAGACAACTGCAACTTTTACATCTTGGAGTGTGAGGTCAGAGGAAAACTTTAATGTGACAATGTGTCAGTTACACAGTGGGATCCTGGAAGCTGAAATACACTACAGATTCACTTTTAAATTTGCTCAACTCACCCTACGTGGGTTCCTTTTAATCAGTTGTGATGGTATCTTGAAATATTTATTTCCCAAATCTAAACTTGTAAGTATGTGATTGATGCTATAAATCACACAGTAAGAGGACTTGTAGAGACCATCACACCTTCTCGATAACATTCTATTTAAACCATTTCCACTTCTATAAGATTTACATAGAGAATTCCTTAAGAGAAAAGTTGAACCATACTCAACTAAATTATCCCTTCTGAACATTAGGACATTATTATCATACTATTTGATCCTCAGGTATGAAAGGAAGATTGCTCCCCGTGATGGTGCCGAAAGATGTTGAAATCTCAAGCCATATCTTTATCTCAAGAGATATTCAATTATATTTGTGAAACAATATAACAATACTTGTGAAAATATCTAAATCAACCATTCAATTTGCTTCTGTCTTTGCTTTTTTCTGTTTTATTATTTGTATGTGAGATCTGGTTCCCATGGAAATAAATTAATTTTACTTTCATTTTCAATAGTTAACACATACATCCAATATCAAATTCAAAAGATAAAAACAGGTGTACAGTATAAAGAAAGTTAAGCCTTCTTCCCATTCTTTTTCTAGGTAATGTAATTCCACTTTTGGAAGGCAACCACTGTTGCCAGTTGCACAGACATATTTTGTGCATATCCAGGTAAACATAAATTAATAAAATTGCATTTACTAATTCAAAGAGCATATATTTTTAAAAATTTGATCAGATGTTGTTAAATTGTACTCCACAAAGATTGTACCTATTTGTTTTCTACCAACAGTTTATAAGAATACCCATTACCTGATTATCTCACCAACACTTTCAGTAATAAAGTATTTTGTTATTTTCCAATAGGATACGTTTTAATTAGTGTCTCATATTTCAGTATGAATTTGAATGGTTTACTTGGGCCATTTTTATTATTAGTTTCATACATAGTCTTTTTCTTAGTAATTTTTATGAGATCAATTTACATCTTAAAAATTGTTCTTATATTAAGAAAATTAAGCCCTTTTCTGCACTCTGAGTTGCAAATGTTTTATATTTTATTATTTGATTTTTTACTGCATATGTGGTTGATTTAGAGAATTTATATTTTTATGTAACTAAATTATATCAACATTTATTTTATGCCTCTTGATAGGCAGTACTTCCAAAATCCACCCACAGACCAAGAACAGTTGAAAAACTATTACATTTCTCCATTACGTTTCTTATCTTACATTTTAAATTTTGATCCATTTGTCCTTTATTTTGGTATTAACCTAAAATAGAAATTCAGCTTATCACTTTTTCAGATTATGAATAAGCTGTCTCCAAATCATATATTAAATAATCTATTTTCCTGCTTTTTTGTAATGCCATCTTTATACCAAATATCAATTTGGTAATCAAATGTAAAAGCTAGAACTGAAGAATACTTACTATGTTCCAGTCCACTCTCCACATTTTACAAATGATAAATCGTTTTATTTTTAAAATTATCCTATTCAAAACTTTTGTATATGTCCTCATATGTAGAACTGGTTTTTACTGGCTCCTAAGAGAAATTGTTAAATTTCTAAGACCTACAAAGCCAGTTCTTAAATGTAGTCATTATTTAAAATCGAATTATCGGTATTAATTTAAGCAAATTATATCAAAAACAAACGTCATAAATATTTTTAAATTTCCTCTGCAATAATTTTACTATTATTTATTCTTTTTAGGTGATGCACAACTAAGGATCTATACATCTCTTTTTGATTTTGCTTCAGGTAACATCAAGTATATAGCTTGGAATTTATTGTGGTGGAGTACTTACATCATAGAAATTTGCAAAAATCAGAACTTTTTTTCCTGCTGTAGATCCATTGTTAATGATTACCATCACACAATTATTATGTGTAATTATATGATGTTTATGTTTATGTATTTTTATCTATGTATGTGCCACGTGCATCAATGTTATGTATACACATGTGCATGTGTATATGAATGTGTGTATATGTATCATATATGTGTATATGTGATTCATATACTCATGTATATGAATCATATATTTATGACTGTCTATACATTTTAAGATATTCATATCTCTTTCCTTATCTGTTTGTCTATTCATCTGGTATTACCAACCAATTTTAATTATTGTGACTTTATAACATGTTTCAATATTGCATGAGAGTTACAGATTATTATTCTCTATATTCAGAATTTGTTCCTTCTATTAATGTTTTTAAAATTATCTGCATTATTTTTCTTTGTTTTCATCGAATTTTCCTGATAATTGTTGTGGTATTTTAAAAATTGTGATTGTTAAATTCATAAATTACTTAGGAAGATTGATGTGTTTATAGTATAAAGTATATTTACCAGGAACACGGTGTTTGTTTTCATTCACTAATGTTTTCTTTTGCTTTACTCAAAAGCTTTTCTGTGTCTTCTTTGCTTTTTCTCTGAACTCTCTCTAAATTATGCTGGTGCTGTACATTCCTTAACAATTTGGTTAAATTCTTCTTTTGAAGCTTAGGTCTATTTTTCTTGTTTGTTTTGTTTTGTTTTCAAGCCTAGAAGTTGGTAATGGGGATAGTAAATCACTTGGCTATTTTCTCTGTACTTCTATGGCAATTTGTCTGTTTAGATTTTATTTTCTGAGTTCAGCTTTAATAATTTTATATTTGCCCCGAAAATAATTCATTTTATGCACACTCTCAAACAGATATGAGCAAAGCAACCACTGAGCAGCAGTGGTGAGTGCCCTTCCTGCATCCCCCAGGAATTCTCCAGCCAGCATCTCCATCTCTTTGAACAAGGCCTTTCTCTAAATTGTGGAAGACAGACTGTGTCTGGGAATGCTGGAAGCAGCATTCAAACAATGACTGATAGAAGTTGATGTGTACGTATCCCAGTTTCCTCACTCCATGAGTGAGGTAAATCTAAGGCTTGTGCTTTAAATGCATTTTCAGGTTAATCTTCAGTGACCTACCCATGGTGATAGCTGTATTGATGACAATCTTTTATTGACTGTTTTGTCTTTGCTTTTTCCCTTTGACACAAGCTTCCCTGAGCCTCACAAATAAACTACTTGCACCCAAATCTTTGTCAGAGGATTAACTCCTAGGAAGACCCAAACTAACACATAGATTTTCTTATCTTTCAATCTGTATCTCTGATTATTTCTCTAAATTTTACTTTTGTTAATATATCAGCTTATTGTTTCATAAAAAATATGTATTTTAAGGATTTTCAACTGAGGAAATATTGCTCTGAGAAAGTATTAAAAATGTGTAGGGGTCTTAATTGTCACGGTGAGAAAGAGGGGTGATATTTACTTCCAAAGGCCAGGGATGCAAACTGCGCTTCATTTATCGTTACACAGCCTCATATAACAACAACAGAAAAATCACCTCTAAAACATCAATTGCAACCCTGTTGTGAAGTCTACATTATTAGGTCTTCCAAAGAAATAAAGTGCTATTGCTTTTCTGTTTTTTAATTCATTTATTTATGTTTTAATATATGATCATTTCTTTCTTCTGTGTACATTGGACCTATTGGACCTATTTTCTTTTTCTATTTGGAACATATAAGTGAGTTTGTAAGATTTTATTTGCATTTTAAATAATAAAATCAACTTTTATTTTGAGACAGAGTTTCACTCTTGTTGCCCGGGTTGCCGTACAATGGCATGATCTGGGCTCACTGCAAGCTCTTCCTCCAGGATTCTAGTGATTTTTCTGCCTCAGCCTCGCAAGTAGCTGGGATTACAGGCGCCTGCCACCATGATGGGCTAACTTTTGTATTTTTAGTAGAGATGGGGTTTCACTGTGTTGGCCAGTTTGGTCTGGAACTCCTGACCTCATATGATCCACCCACCTTGGCCTCCCAAATTTCTGGGTTTACAGGCATGAACCACCATGCCCCACCAAAATAAGTTTTTTTTTTTTTTTTTTTTTTTTTTTTAGTCTTGCTCTGTCATCCAGGCTGGACTGCAGTGGTGCCATGTCAGCTCAGTGCAACCTCTGTTTCCTGGGTTCAAGCGATTCTCCTATCTGAGCCTCCCAAATAGCTGGGACTACAGGCATGTACCACCAAGCCTGGCTACTTTTCATATTTTTAGTATAGATGGGGTTTCACTATGTTAGCCAGGTTGGTCTCAAACTCCTAACCTCAAGTGATCCACCTGCCTCAGCCTCCCAAAGTGCTGGGATTACAGGCATGATCTACCATGCCTGCCCTGATAAAATTAATTTTTATTCAAATATTCAAGGCTAGGAACTTTTTTATTAAGTGTGTCTTATACACTATATGTAATATGCTTATTATTCTCATTTTCTTTTTTTAAAAAAATAATTTTAGAGGCAGGGTCTTGCTCTGTCACTCAGGCTGGAGTGCAGTGGTATGATCCTAGCTCACTGCAGCCATGAACTCCTGTGCACAAGCAATTTTCCTGCCTCTTGAGTAGTTGAATATCTAGAACTACAAGCTGGTGCCACAATGCCCACCTATTTTTATTTTCTTGGAGAGATGAGTGGTTTCGCTATGTTGCTTGGGCTGGTCTTGAACCCCTGGATGCCAGTGATCTCATACCTTCCTGTCTCAAAGTGCTGGGATGACAGACAGGAGCCACTGCTCCTAGGTTTATTCTTACTTTCTAACTACAAAAAATTATATTTACTTTTTTGGTTACTCTTAACATTTTTAAAGATTTTTTTTTCAAAATTTTCCATGTGGTAAATTTTTGGTGTTTTTATTTTGTCGTCGTGTTATTACTGTTATTAACTTCTAATTTTATTGAGTTATGATCACAGAATAAACTTTGTAATACTTTCACATTTGAGAAACTTCAAGATTTTCTTTGTGGTTTAATATGGGTCACTTTCACTGTGATTCTTATTACTTAAAAATAAAATGTATTTTCTTTCATTTCAAATAAATATTATATTTAATTAAAAACAAATTAAATATAAATTATACTATTCATATTTAATTTATGCTATTTATATTTTAAAAATGTTAATTATACTATATACTGTTTTTTGATATATTAGTTACCCTCCCACATTAATATGTTATTTCAATTTCACATATTTTTATTTCTTCCTTTCTGCCGTGAACTGAGTGAGGTTAAGGTTTTTTAAATGTATTTCTGTCTATTGGTCCCTATATTTGCTTTATACATTTTGATAGAGTTAGCTGTTGTCTTGACAATAATAACTTATACACTTTATTTGTGTATTTTGCTCTTTGTAAGGTATCTTTATTCATCTCTTTTCGTATTTTAACCTAAATTCTATATTTTTGATAGGATTGTGTTTTTCATTTTTTTCCTTTTAATTTCATTTGTGAGTAGAACTTTTCTCCATCTTTCTTTTTTTCCTTTTAACGTTTCCAAAATCTTGTGGTTTTGCAGTCTTTTGACATCAGAACTTATGTGAATTATGTTCTATGATCAATTATAAAATATTTTATCTTTTACTTGTTAACCTTAGAACATTTATACTTATTGATATGACATATGTGCTTTATTATAATTTTCTTTGTATTTATATTATTCCTTCTGTTTTTAAAAACTATTTTGTGTGCAGTTGTGCTTGTATCTTTATATATTTGATCTTTATTCTGTTTATGTTGTCAAGCATATTTGTCCTTATTCTGATAAAATTGAAGTTTTAAATTTTGATTATTATAATTTTAACTCTGAATATAGTTTTAAAATATTTATTAATTGACAAAATTGTATCTATTTATCATGCACAACATGATGTTTTGAATTATAGATATGGTGTGAAGCAGCAAAATTGAGCTAATTAACGTATACATTACCTCACATACATATCATTTCCTGGTGGGAACACTTAAAATATAATCTTTTAATAATATCTAAGAACACAATATACATCATTACTAACTATAGTCATTATGTTGTATAATAGATCTCTTGGATTTTTTCCTCCTATCTAGCTAAAATTTTATATCCTTTGATAAACAGCACCCAATCCCTTTTCCATCTTTAGGTAAAGGAATCCAAGCAGAGTTTCTTGCTCCTCTAGCCTGGCTGCTCTGCTCTCCGACGTCTGTGCCACACAGACACCTAAATTTATTTTTCTGGTGTTTGATTTGAGCTTCTAGTTAAGTTCCTGGAGAGACATCCTGCAAGACAATGTTAATCTCCCATTGTTTATGTCCCAAGGGTTTTACACTCTCTTGCCAGCCCACACTGTACTTTCACCAGTTTGGCAAATACATTAGCTGAAATTTTCCTACTGGTGTCAGGATATACTACCCCAAGTGAAAAACGATTCCAGTCTTCTCATGCCTTCAGAAATAATCTCTTCTTTTATATTGGGCACAAGTTATTCTTCTTTAATGGTTTCAGAAAAAGCTTTTGCTTTGAATTTAGTCTAGTTCCCTTCCTTCTCTTTTATTTGATTTTTTTAGGTTTTTTTTCAACTTTTATTTTGGATTCAGAAGTGCACATGTGTAGGTTTGTTACCTGAGTATATTGTATGATGCTGAGGTTTCTTCACAGAAAATATGATTCCATACTTAGAAGACTCTAAAGACTCCACCAGAAGGCACCTGGAACTGATAAATGACTTCAGTAAAGTTTTGGGATACAAAATTAATGTACAAAAATCAGTAGCATTTTTATACACTAATAATGTTCAAGCTGAGAGCCACATCAAAAATACAATTCCATTTACAGTAGCCATTTAAAAACATATTTAGGAATACATCTAATTAAGGAGATAAGAGATCTCTATGAGGAGAACTACAAAACACTGTTAAAATAAATCATAGATGACACAGACAAATGGAAAATCATTGCATGCTTATGGATTGGAAGAATCTGATTCCCTTTGGCTGTAAAGAGGGAAGTGACACTTTTTCCTGTCTCTACCTTCTGAGACAGGAGACAGAAACTCTAGAATAGTCTCTTTCAATATTTTCTCTATTAAATAATGGAAACAAGACTTCCAAACTCCTATAAAGATTGTGAATACATACATATACCATCCATGAGATATTAATTCCCGAACTCCCCACAGATACCAAAATCTGTGGATACTCAAGACCTTTATAAAAAATGGCATCTTATTTGTGTGTAACTTACACACATCCTCTTGTATACTCTAGAGTACTTACAATACATAATACAATGTAAATACTATATGAATAATTGTTATATTTGTATTTGCATTATCCTTTATTACTTTGTGTTTGCGTGTGTGTGTGTGTGTTTTACTTTTCGAATATTTTTGATGCATGGTTGGTTGAATCCATGGATGTAGAACCCACACATACAGAGAGCTGACTGATATATATCAGTATATGTGTGTATGTGCATATATATGTGTGTGTATACATATATATATATCGGTATATATCAGCATATATATACACACATATATATGCACATACACACATACATATATAATATCTATATCTACACATATGTATACTAATGTGGATCTCCATATTGTAGGAGGTACTTATATAGACAGAGGTCAATATTAGAAGTGGATAAAAAGTTGCAAAATACAGTACAATTATATATATTTGATAAAAGTCATTCTATGTATGTATATGTAAAATACTGTACTATATATGTCTGTATATAAATGCATAGACTATCAATAATCTAAATCACTCTCTCAAAACTGAAAATAGTAGTTAGATATAGAGAAAGAGGAGGTAGTCTGAATGTTGGAGTAGTTAAAGTGGACATTATTTTTCTTGTATAACTGATAACTTAGAAAAAGAGAGAAAAGCTGGGTGCAGTGACTCTTGCCTGTAATCCCAGCACTTTGGGAGGCTGAGGCGGGTGAATTACAAGCTCAGGAGTACAAGACCAGCCTGGCCAAGATGGTGAAACCCCATCTCTACTAAAAATACAAATATTAGCCAGGGGTACGGTGGCGGGCGCCTGTAATCCCAGCTACTTGGGAGGCTGAGGCAGATAATTGTTTGAACCTAGCAGTAGGAGGTTGCAGTGAGCTGAGATCACGCCACTGCAATACAGCCTGGGTAACAGAGCGAGACTCCATCTCAAAAAAGAAAAAAAAAAGAGAGAGAGAGAGAGAGAAATTATTTACAGATATTAATTATATTTATATTATCTGTAGAGATAGTACAGGTGATAAGAATAAAACAATATGGATGTTTGTTGTCGATATAGATAAGCTGGTTATAAATTTATTTGAAAGTGGAAAAGAATTAGAATAGCCAAAAAAGTTTTGAAAAAGAACTAAGTGGGTCACTCACACTACCTAAGTTCTTTTTATAAAGCTAGTATAATCCAGACAGCATGGCACTGGAAAAGGAAACACACATAGATCAGTGAAACAGTAAAAAGTCTAGAATTAAAACCACACAAATACAATCGTTTTATGACAAATGCAAAGGCAATTTGATAAAGAAAGGATCAACTTTTTCAGATGATTATATTGGGCCAATCAGATATTATATGCAAAATAAATTTTAAAAAACAGACTTAATCCATATTTCAAGACTAATGTAAAGTGGAACCCAAAATAGGTTATACATATAAATATAAAACATGAAACTATAAGAACATTGATATAACCTTGGATTAGATAGTCCTTAGATATGACACCAAAAGAAAAATTGGTGAAAAATAAATTGAAAATTTTGACTTTATAAAAACTGAAAATAAGCCAGGTGCGGTGGCTCATGCCTGTAATACCAGCACTTTGGGAGGCTAAGGCGGGCATATCATGAGGTGAAGAGTTCAAGAACAGCATGAACAATATAGTGAAACCCTGTCTCCACTAATAATACAAAAATTAACCGGGTGTGGTGGCACTCGCCTGTAGTCCCAGCTGCTCAGGAGGCTGAGGCAGGAGAATCACTTGAACCCCAGAGGCAGAGGTTGCAGTGAGCCGAGATTGCACCACTACATCTCCAGCCTGGGCGACAGAGCAAAACTACATCTCAAAAAAAAAAAAAAAATTGAAAATAGAAAAACTCTTGTCTGAAAAAGTGTAAAGAGAATGAACCGATAGTTTATGAACCAGAAGAATACATTTGCAAATCAGGTAACAAAAGACTTGTAATCAGAGAAATAAACAGTCCCATTTAAAAAGCATGGACAGGCTAGGTGCAGTGGCTCATGCCTCTAATGATAGCACTTGGGGAAGACTCAAGACAAAGGGCTGCTTGAAGACAGGATTTTGAGACTAACCTGGGCAACATAGGAAGACACCATCTCTACAAAAAAAAAAATTAAAAATTAACCAGGCATGGTGCTATGCTAGTAGCAGTGAGTTGTAGTAGTTCCAGCTATTTAAGAGACTGAGATGGGAGGATCACTGGAGCCCAGGAATTTGAGGGTGCAGTGATCTATGATTGCAGCACTGCACTTCTGCCTGGGTGACAGAGGAAGATCCTATCCTTAATATATACATGGACAAAAGATGTCAAAATCATTCAAAAGGGAGGATACAAGTACAGCACATGACCATATGAAAAGATGCTCAACATCATATGTCATTTTGGAAATGCATATAAAATGACAACATGGTATCATTTTAAAAAATTACATGAAAATTTAAAACATCAAATGCCGACAGGTATAAGAAGTGACTGAGAAATGTAAAATGGTGTATTTAGAAAAGAATTTGGCAGTTCCTTACAAAGTTATACTTTTTTACCATTTGACATGGGATTATTTTTTCAATTGTTTACCCAGATGATACAACAATGCATGTCATGCAAAAACTTATACAAAAATTTCAGAGCACTTTTGTTTGTATTTTTTAAAAACTGGAAACAAACCAAATGTCTTTCAATAAAACAGGAATGTTTCTGATGTACACAAATACATACAAATGGTGTTGTATATATATAATGGAATACTATTTATGAATAAAAGGAAATAAGATAATAGAGTTATCATTTGACACGGTAGTTCCATTTCTACATACATGCCCAAGATACATAAAAACATATCCAAAAAAAAACTTGTAATGAATGCTCATTGCAACATTATTCATAATAGCCAACTATTCTTAATAATTGGATGCCATTCGAATGTCCATGATTTGATAAATGGCAAAATAAAAAGGAGTTTATCCAAACAATGGAATGTAATTTGGCAATTAAAAATAAATGAAGTACTTACACATGCTACACATGGATGGAACTTGAAAACATTATGCATACTATATGAAAGAATCAGCCACATGTTGTATGATTCCATTTATATGAAGTGACCAGGATAAGCAAATTCATAGAGAAAGAAAAACTGATGGTCTTTCTCAGAGCTGTGAATTTCATGAAGGGGAAAGTGGGGAGGGTGTGAGAAGAATGGGGAGTGACTGCTAATATTTACAGGGTGTTTTTGGGGGGTTGATGAAATTTTCTAAAATTGATGTGGGGATTGTTGCACAACTCTATACATATACTAAAAAAATGTACATATTAAATGAGGAAACTGTATGATGTTTGAAATTGTACATATTAAATGGGGGAAGTGTATGATGTTTGATGCTGTATGATTCTGAATTGTACATATTAAATGGGGGAACTGTATGATGTTTGAAACTCAATAAAAGTTATAAAACAATAAATGCAGGATTGATAAATGCAACAACATGGTCTAGTCTCAAAGGCACTACTGAGTCAATTGGGTTGATCCCAAGAAATCATTCTTTTAATGTTATATACCATATAATTTAATTTAGATGGCAAACTTGAAAAGATCTATGGTGATGAAGAACAGTTCATTGGTTCTAGGGGTTAGGGATTAGGGGAGGGCTGCATGACCAAAGGACAGCATGAAGAAATTATTTTGGGTGATGAAACTGTTGTGTATCCTGCTTGTGGTGGTGGTTACACAAATCTAATCATGAGTTAAATATAGAATTATATAACAAAAAATTTTCTGTTACATGAATTTTTTAAAAGTAAAAGGAAGTGAAACATGACACAAAACATCAACATGCAGAAGATGAATTTTATGTTTTTCTTATCTGAGCATAGTACTTTATTTCTTTTTAGACTTTTAAAATGTTTATTTTATGTACCCAAGGAATAACTACTTGAAGAGAAGTGGTCAAACATTGCACTTCACTTGATAAGGGCATCTTACCAAAACTAACCTGTGGAAACAAGGAAGACTTTCCTGAGTCCATCCTGGGCACCTTGACATTTAACTAGGTTTTTGACACCTGACTGGGCTTCCATATTCTGTATTCAGAAGCTCTTAATGGCTCTTCTGACATAGTAATTTTTACACAGTGCCAGCCTCATTGAATATCTCAACCACTAATCTGCCCATCTCTCTTATTCTGAGTGGAATATATCCTATTTCCACTATAAGTCTTAAAGGTAAAGAAAAAGAATGTGTACTACAAGTTTTAAAGGTATCTTATTATCCAACTAAGGAAATTAGATGATCAGTTTATCTTTGCTCAATAATTAAATTATGTCTGCTCCAAAATCTCTTTAAAAATTAACAACACTACAAACGCAGAGAAAATATTTGAAGAAATTAAATACTTGTAGCACTACTCTCATCTTATTCCTTTCTAATATAGGTAAGGTTTGGATTTTGTCAATGTTTTTTTTTTTTTTTTACCTCTCACTGAATAAAGACAATTACCATTTCTAAAATTGATTAATTTTTCTTTGAACTACACTTTGTACCTTATAGATTCTTGGAAGTAATATAAATATGTGGTCATGTTGACTTTATCATAAGGTGTACATCCACTGATGTGAGTTTAAACAAATCTATTTAGACATATGTTCATATAAGTATTTTATTTTTGCCTTGTTTTGACTATATTATAATGGAGATAGCATAATACAGTGAACTACCCTAGCTTCATTTTTCTAGAATTTCAATTTCCTTGTGTAGCAAAATGATGGTAACATATCTGCCTGAATTGCCTACCTTACTACATCATTGTCTCAATGTTTTTATTAATATAGTATATGACCATTTATTCAGTCACCCTTGCCAGGAGCTAGGGTCTCATGACAGAATCTCTTTTTTCCTTTAATCCTCTAAAACCGTGAAATCAGACCCATGAAGGTATAATCTGAAGGTCCTAAGACTATCACCTGCCCATACCCTCCTCTGCATTCCTCTCCACTCTCAGATGAGGGCTTCATTCTTATATGGATGACTGTAACTTTCTATCTGAATATCTAATTGCAAATAAGTCTTTTACAACCAACATAATCTCCCATTATCACCCCCATTTTATCTTCACACTAATGACATGATGGTCTGCCTAAAGCAGAGATCTAACCATGTCTTCTGATCTCTTTAAATTCCATCAAAATCTCCTTCTTGAGATTAAGCTCAAACCCCTTCCACTAATCACATTTTAAAATATAATAATAATCTGACCTCTGGTTGCCTCTGCAGTTTTATTTTCCACCAATGCCTATATAAGTATAATTTGTTCAAGTCCAAATCAACTACTTGCAATTGAACAAAGACAGAATTCTATTTTATACCTGTGTAGCACAAACTATACATTTATATGTTATGCTCAAATTGTCTATCTTGCCTCTCTACATCCCTCCTTTTGTTTTCCTAATGCCTATATGTGATTTAAAAAATAATAATAACTAGTGAAGTTCAAGGTACTAAAACGATTTTCCTGACCACCATGCTAAGGTAGAGGACTGCTGTCTTTACTTCTTGAGTACTTTACGATAGCTTTTATTATACAGTCTTACTGACTCTGCCTTTCTTTCCTCACTACACCATAATCTTCACTAAGGAAGCATTACTTTTTTAAAAAAAACCCTGTATATCTAGCACATGACATAGTAGTTTGCATACTACAGGTACTCTATAACTTTTGATTGAACACATGTTATATGTGAAAGCATTTTATCAACTACAATACAAATCACTGTGATTATTACCACCCACAAGTTAAATGTTAGGATAGGATAATATTTGAGTCCTCTTGCTAAATATGAGAGCCTTTTCTTAATCAAAATTGTGAACAATAATATAAATCAGGCTCTGGTTAGATAATGTAAAGTATTGTGATCTGTTCTCAGATGTGCTACTTACTCATTTGTTGTTTGATTTTGGTCAAAATACTTAATCTCTGTAAATCACAGAGTGATTGCAAGTGGTTGATTTGGACTTAAACAAATTATCTGCAAAATGAGAATATTAGCTATTAATTTACAAAGTTATCATTAGATTTTTATACATATAGCACTGGATGTGTCATATATGGATATGGAGTTGGTACATTTTCTCTCTATTTGCAATGTAATATATAGGCACATATGAATTTGTAGCTACTATTATTGTTACTCTTATTTAAAAATAAATGTAGAGGAATAAATAAGATTTCTTCATATTTATGTGGTGACTTTATATTCCATGTATATTTGTGACTTGGGGCACTGTTCATAAAAGAAAAATATATGGTACCAGGTATTGTATGCTGCCAGATGTCACATTCTATCCTTAATACATAAGGAGAGGAAAAATTTGTGGAGAGCCAAATCAAATCATCTGTATTATTTATTGATATACATCCTACTCTCCCATATGGACTAACTGGTCTAGGTATTGGGTTTATTTTTATAAATGAACTTAATAAATAATTTAATATGAAACTGCCCCTGCTATTCTGTCCTTGGACTCTTGGGGCATTAAGAATTCATGCCTCTCTTGACCTGCAAGCTTCTACTCCTATTCCAGCAGCACTGTGTGGTGTCTGAGAAGAGATTTGTCACTCAAGCTGAATTGTATGGTGTTATTCTGGTGTACAAAATGTTGACCCAGTGGAAGTCTCTGGACTCATTTTCATTACTGATTTAAACACATTTGGAGAGTAGGATGGGGCAGGCAACAGATTATTTGCTTCCCAGCATGGCAAAACCACCTTTATTGTCACTGCCCACTGGCTCAGAAGAAATTAGCCTCCTAAGTATGTAGTTTCTTCTGCATTCCAGTGGGCTGATTTGTGCTGATATTAGATTCCTGGGGATCACCAGTGAGGGCCAACTCTCCACTGATCAATCAGGCAGGACAGAGTTCCTAAAAACAGGGCTGGTCCTTCCCCTAAGCACCTTGGTCCAGGACTCTGTTCATTTTAAATATTTATTTATATGTATCTTGAGCAGTATGCACGTAAGAGTGTCAGCTAGCTTTTAAAAATATTAAATAAAGCTTGTTTGAATAAGTTATCAGCTCCTTTTCTACTTAATTATTTGGTATCTATGAACCAGCTACTAACATCTTAGAAATGGGAAACCTGTTTCTCCCCTAATTGGTGTTAGCAAATCATGTTTCTTTGTCCTTGAGGTATGGTTTAGGGCTCAGCTTCACTCAGTCCCCTGTATAGGCATTGCATTGTCATAACCTCCTTCAGTTTAAAAATTACAGAAAACTCATGGAAAGCTGTTGTAGCCTGCAGTTAGAAAGCAATCATTGTAGAAGAGCTGAGACTAGCAGGGATGATATTCCATAATGGTAAATATTGCCCTGGATATTAAAAATACGAGAGGGACAAAGTAACATCACTTCAAGACAGAATGGTCTGGATAATTTTATACTATTTGCAAAGGATAAAAACAAAAATTTCTTTCCTCACATTCCAGAAAATAATTTAGTTCTCCCTCTGTAGCAGTTACTATCATTTATCATTGTCTTTCATCCATAAATAATTTTCCACTAAATAAATTTCTTTAAAAAGCCCAAAATAATACAATGGAACAAAATTGTTCAAAGTTCATTTGAACACCAATCATACTAATTCCCATCCTGTCCCTGGGATTGTTGGAGATCAGGCTTCTGACATGGGCAGGGCTCTTTAGCAAGTGAGCCAAGCAACAGCAGGGGCTCAGCCATTCAATTCTTCTCTAAGATACTGCAGAGATGATCACTAGTCATGGGCTTCCTGTTGGCCTGTCTGCCTGCACATCCTTCAGTCCTCACCATCACTCCACCCACTCTGTTTTTCTGAACAATTTTTATTTTCAAACCGAGAATATATATATATATTATATTATATATATGTTATTATATATATATATATATATATATATATATATATATATATATACATATTCCTAGCTCTCATCTGTTTTTGATGCACCTAGTGTTTCACTTTGCATCACTTTGGGAGTGGCAGATTCCCAGACACAATTCCCAAAGAAATTTGATACAAAGCTGGCGGTGTGGGGATGGTCAAGAAATATGAACTTTTAATTGGTATTTAAGTTTATTCAGGCACAATGATCTTGGGAACATACTTGGAGCAACATTGCTGTAAGAAAGGAAAACCTGTTATTTTTTTTAATTACTGTATGTATTTAAAGCATACAGTATGATGATTTGAGATACATATACATCATGTAATTATTATAGTCAAGAAAATGAGCATATCCATCACCTCTCGAAATTATCTTTGTGTGTGTGTGTGTGTGTGTGTGTGTGTGTGGTATATGCACAAAACATCTCCTATCTTAGAAAATTTTCATTATACAATACAATAATATTAACTATGGTCCTCATGCTACACATTAAATCACTAGAGTTCTTCAACTTACATAACTGCGACTTTGTACCTTTTGACCTACATCTCTCCATTTTTTCTCCTTCTCTGCCCCTGGTAACCAGTGTTCTACTTTCTGTGTGTTTGGCTCTTTCTAAATTCTACATATAAGTGACATCATGTAGCAGTTTTTATATCTGTATCTGGCTTCGTTCGTTTAGCATAATGCACTTCAGTTTCATTCATTTTACCACAAATGGCAGGATCTCCTTTTTTAAGACTGGATAATATTTCATTACACACACACATACAGCACACACACACACACACACACACACACATACACACATAAACACATACATTACAATTTCTTTTTGTATTTATCCAGTGATGGACTCTTAGGCGTTTTTGTGTCTTGGTTATTGTGAATTATGCTGCAATGAACATGGAACAGCATATATCTCTACCAAATACTAGTTTCATTTCCTTTGGAAACATACCCTCATAGTGGATTCCTGGACCATATGGTAGTTCTATTTTTAATTTTTTGAGGAAGCTCTGTATTGTTTTATATATCTACTAATTTACATTCCCACTAACAGCATACAATGTTTTCCTTTTCTCTACATCTTGGCCACACCAGCAGTTTGTTATCTCTTATCTTTGGGATAATCGTCATCCTAACAGACATGAGGTGTTATCTCATAGTTTTGATTCACATCTCCTGGGTGATTACTAATGTGGCACATAGTTTTATTTACTCCTTGGCCATTTGTATATCTTCTTTGGAATAATGTGTATCCAGGATCTTTGCTCATTTCTTAATTGGGTTAGTTTTTTTTAAATTTTCTTTTGCTATTGAGTTTTGTGAGTTTCTGATATTTTTAAGATATTAACCCCTGATCATCAATATGGTTTGCAAATTTTTTTTCCTAGCCCATAGTTCTTCCTTTTATTTTGTTGATTTTTGTTGATTGTTTCATTTGCTGTTTCGGAAGCATGTTAGTTTGACATAGACTTACTTGTTTGTTTTTGCCTTTGTTGCCTGGGCTTTTGGTGGCATACCCAAAAAATCATTGCCAAGGCCAAAAGCAAAGAGATTTCTTTTCCTGTGTCTTCCAGGAGTTTAACAGAGCAAATCTGTTTTGTGTTTTTTTTTCCAATTACTAATTTTTTCAAGATGTTGCAAGATGATTTATATTCATTTGATACTCACAAAACACCTGTGAGTTAGGCATTATTAACTACATTTCTCAGGTGACAAAAAAAAAAAAAACAAGATTGAGAAACTTTAAGTACTTGCCCAAGGTTACACAGTTAGTGCACAGCAGAGTTGGGATGAAAACCCAAGTTCGTCTGATTCAAAATCCACCATTTCCACCGCATCATGCTGCCTCCTCAGGTAAGACCTTGCCAAGATGCTTGCCAACAAACCTGGCAACTGCTCATGCTGGCATTTTCCCACTCTCATCTCTACATCCTTCTGTGCCTCCATAAGGACTAAATACCCATATATTTTTGGGCTTTGTCCCAAATAACGTGGGTGAGGCCAAAGAAAATTGAAAATACATTATCTGCTCTCCAGGATTATGGATTTTATTGGCAAAGACAGGTGTCACACATAACAGTATTTACAAAGAATAAATGACAATAATGTGATTATGACTTGAGGCTAACTTGGTTTTGAGATAAATAGTGACCTATTTTTTACTTGAAATTGATGTTGATATTATGAAGATTTCCTATATAGCAATAATGGCATGTGTCAATGTCAAAAAGTACATGTTTCTAATTCTGGTTTTACCAGCAAAATCTCTAAAATATTGTGTCTCCTAAACTTTATGGAGCACATTACATCTGAAGGAATCCTTAAAAAATTGAACAGCCTTTCACAATTAAAATCATGATATATTCAAGGTAAACATTATGTCAAGAAAATACTGATCACCTTGGACTGAACTGATAAAAAGAGAACCCTCTCTGGCTGCAAATACAGGCAATTAGTCACAGGCAACAAATGCAATTCACATAAAGAAACAGAATCAGTGCTGCAGAGTCAGTGTTAGAATCTAAGGAACCCAAAGTAATAAAATGATCTGAAAAATGCTCTGAAATAATTATAAATAAAATACAAATTTAGAGTTGAGCTCTAAAGAAAGAGAAATGCAAAGGTGCTAAAATTGCAGCAAGCCATCAAGGCAAAAGCATTAATAAGAGGTGAACAACCCTAATGTTTATAATAAGGTACAGGGTTTAAAAGCTACAAAAATATTCTAAAGCACATAAACCAGGTACAAAACCTAGGAGTATGAGCCTGAATGGGGAATAAATTACAATTGAACCTCTTTTATAAATCCTAGGGCTCCCAATTCTCCCCATTATTTTGAGAAAATACTCTGTGGACACTGCATGGGGGTATTGAGATACCTTCTTGATAATAAAAGAAGGTATCAGCAAACAACCTTCACCTACAAGCTCTTTCAGGAGGTTGCCCCAGCTGAAAGGAGCCACTTTGATCAAATGCATACCCTTTACTGGGCCAGACCATCTTCAATGTCTGAATATAGGATTTAGAAAAAAACAAAACTGTAAAGTCATTCCACCTCCAGAGCTTCTCACAAAAGTAGGCAAGTCATCTGCTGATAACGCACAGCTTGAATTCTCCCTCTGCCTGATACTGCGTTCTCTTTTCTTTCATAGATGAGAAATGGCTAACTGGAAAGGACTACCCTGTCATTGTGCACTCAGAGAAAAAGACCTATCTCTGTTTTTCCTCATTACTTCCATAAGGCCATCTTAATTTTCCTTGAGAAGTCACTGATAATTTTATAATGTCTCTGTTGCAATTTGTCTTTCGTAGTCTTGATACCATCACTAAGGTAGGCTGGGACCCATACTTCATAACACAATGAACTCAGCTCAAGTAATGAGGCCTTTTGCCACTCTTTTGTGTGTGTGTGTGTGTGTGTGTGTGTGTGTGTGTGTGTATGTGCTCCTGAAGGTCTAGAACTCAACAGTGAACCCAGCTCTTTTCATGCTACTGACTTTTTGTTGGGTGATAGGTAATTAATTTTCAGTCCTATAGATTTTTTACTTGATTTCTGGTGCTAGCGTCTTTTGGCTTTATTATCTAACCATTTGGTTTTTTTCTGTAAATTGATTAATGGTTTACAGAGATCTATCTGTTGGTAGAAAGACAGAGAACATGGTTTGTTAATCTTTTCAGTTTTTCTCTTTGTTTATTTTAAGATCAAATCAATTGAGAATTACATGCCTACCAGGAGGTATATATTTGAATTGATAAGTTTGTATTTCTGTGTTTATGCTTGACAAAGAACTAAAATTTTAGAATTGAAGTGATAAACTTCCTCTCCTGTACATTTGTATGTTTATGTGTTTCTAACACAGAAAAGCCTTCATTTTGTGAGTATGTAATATTTTCTCTCCTCTAAATGTATTCCCAAGTTTGACTATACGATCTCTTAAAGAAGTTCTATCCTAGTAGGTATAGAAATAAACAAGCATAATGTATCTAGGAAATTCCAAACTTCCTAAGAAATAAAAAAAAATTAAACCTTTAATATTTTTAATGTGAAAAATAAAGGTTATTCCTGTAATTCAGAAATGTTTTAAAAATTCAAGTTTATATAATTTAGGTGAATATTTGGATAGATGAATATGTTTTGCTTAATAATAGCAGATGTATCTTTTCTGATTTGTCAATGTTCAGTATAACATAAAACTAGATTTTTACTTTACCTAATGATTAAATAAGCTAATATTATTTAATAACTAAGCTACTGTTATTTATTAAGTATACTTAATATACAAGCTAATGTTACTTCTATGAAATGCCTAAGATTAATATAAAGGTAAGTTTATAAAATCAAATTGAATCATTATTCATCTTTTTTTTTTTTTGAGACAGAGTCTTGCTCCGTTGCCCAGGCTTGAGTGCAGTAGTGAGACCTTAGCTCACTGTAGCCTCTGCCTCCTGGGTTCAAGCGATTCTCCTGCCTCAGCCTCCCAAGTAGCCAGGATTACAGGCACCTGCCACCATGCCCGGCTGATTTTTGTATTTTTTGTAGAGATGGGGTTTCACCATGTTGGCCAGGCTGGTCTCAAACTCCTGACCTCTGGTAATCAGCCCACCTCAGCCTCCCAAAGTGCTGGGATTATAGTCGTGAGCCACCACGCCCAGCCAGATTTGTATTTCATCTTGATGGTAGTTTGAAAGATTTTTAGACAACTGAAAAACGTGAAATGATACTAAATTGAGTTAGTAAATAGATGTTCATTATATACCCAAATTATGTCTAAGATAGAATACTGAAAATTTAATTGCTAAGCATAATTATAAGTTTATGTACTTTTTGCTTTGCTTTTATATGGGTAATATTGGCTATAAATGTTTGGGTCTGATAATGAATATATTCATCTTGCCCCTTTGAAAATTTGTACAGCAAGAGGTGTGTAAGGATGTGAAAAATTGTAGAGTGTTTGTGAAAACGGAATTTTATTTATTGTGATACACCCTGGTTAAAATGTGATTGTTTTATTTATGGAACTTTCAAAAAGAACTTTAGTGTCAAATGTTATACTAATAAAAGCTAAAATTTGTTTTCTTCTAAGATGAAAAAAATAATTTTGCTTAGTGGCCTGCCATTAATAAGAGGAAATAAAAGGTATCCTTTACTATCTGTTTAATTCGCCTATACAACATAAATTGTGTGTCTTACCAGAAATAATTTCTATGGTTTGTTTATTTTACTATATCCTTGATTATTTAAGTAAACAAATGTTTCTCACTTAGGAAAGAATGAAAGTTCCTTCAAAATCATGTTATCTCCTTTGTTTTCTTTTAAAATATTTTACTGTCATTTTGATTAAATAGGTTATAAAGTATTATTACACAGCCATCCATCATCCTATATTAATCAAGTGTTCAAATCTCCTGACAACTTTTGATATTTTGCCTTCCTCAAATCCAATCCTAAATGATATCTTTTGCATCTAAAACTGTCCTTCAGATATCCCAGAGGGTTCTTGGAAAATCACAAAGATTTGTTCTTTTTCCTTGTAATAAAGAGGTGCTAGAAATAATTAAGTTTATTTGATATGTTACAATTGAGTATGGGCATTGTCAAATCAAAAGAGATATGTAGCCTTCCCTAGGTTAAATTTGTAGGAGTGAAATTATATTAATATAAATAGTTCAGAAAATGAATGCTGTGTAAGAAGTTTCTAGAGATTTGTCAGTTCCATCCTTGGCTATGATATCATTCTTTTTTTTTTCTTTCTTTTTTTCTTCTTCTTGAGACAGAGTCTTACTCTGTTGCCAGGCTGAAGTGCAATGGCACGATCTCAGCTCACTACAACCTCCACCTCCTGGGTTCAAGAGATTATCCTGCCTCAGCCTCCCAAGTAGGTGAGACTACAGTCATGCGCCACCATGCCCAACTGATTTTTGTATTTCTAGTAGAGACAGGGTTTCAACATGTTGGCCAGGATGGTCTCAATCTCTTGACCTTGTGATCTGCCTGCCTCAGCCTCCTGAAGTGCTGGGATTATAGGTGTAAGCCACCATGCCCGGCCCTTGATATTCTATTTATCAGTCTTGGTGCTGTTTTTCCTAATATAGACAAAATGTTATAGTTTTCAGTCATATGTTGTTATTTTTTAAAATGTTAAGTTAGTCATATATTTATTTCTTTAAGTAAATCTACCATTTTTCTAGGCCATTGGTTTTCAGTTGAGGATTCACAGCAGTTACCTAATTTTATTTAATTAATATACAAATGTTTAAGAACTACTCCTCACTTACTGAACCTCTATACTTGATGTTCTTGATATATTCTAGATATAGTCTTAGTCTATAAATGGTATATTCATGGAAAATTGTGTATCAGGATGATTTTGTGTTATATTTGATTATTTTTCTCTGTAAAAATCATCTAATTAAAACAATTTAGATATAATATCTACTATTTTGAAAATGGGGTTAATCATTATATTTACAGTTATTTTGCCTAAATAATTTTTGAATTGGCTTTATTATCTTGTTTTGGATGCCACAAAAACAATGAGATTTTTCTTGTCAATTGCATTACAAGTTGAACACCCTCATCCACCAAGTCAAAATTTGCAACGTTCCAAAATCAGAAACTTTTTGAGTGTGGATAAGCTGCGACAAGCAGAAAATCTCACACTTGATACCTTTTCTTTCTGATAGTTCAGTGTACACATAAACTGTGTTTCATGAACTAAATTATTAAAAACATTGTATAAATTACCTTCAGGCAATGTGGATAAGATGTGTATAAACATAAACGAATGTTGTCATTAGACTTGGGTCCCTTCTCCAAGGTATCTCCTTATATATATGCAAATATTTTAAATTCAGAAAAAAATCCAAAATCTGAAACACTTTGGGTCTCAAGCATTATGGATAAGGAATACTCAACCTGGATCCTCATAATGAACTCTCATCAGAGAAATCACTTACGAAAATAATCAATAATGAATTTGCCACAGTTATTTTAAATCATTTTTTATCTACAGATAGCTTTTTGTATGATTGTTTTATTCTGGTGTTCTCCTGAAAGCTCTTGCAATCAGCTATAGGCTAGAGTGCTTCATGTGTGATAACAACTATCTCAGAGCACCATAGCAAAACATGCCAGATACTTCTAGTCGCAGGCTTCTAATGGCATCACTTAAACAAGTTTGAAATCATACCAACAGACTAAATCAGGTTTTCCAGAAACTTAGTTGAGAAGCAGATGAATTCATAATGTTGCTAACTCAAGATGTAGGAGGGCAGGAATTAATTACATGGGTTGAATGAAATGATGAGAGTTGGTTGTTCTTTTTGTTAATGTTCTATTGTTGCTAATTAATAAACTCCTCTTTTTGTTTAAGCCATCCATAACTGTCTATAAGCTATCTATAACCCATAACAAATGAGTAGACTGTATGTTCGCACACTAAAATAAGATATTTATGGCTGATACTATTTCTCCCTATTTGATCATTTCAGAATCATGAGAATTATAGAACAGATTTGGCAATAGTTAAATATTTTCTTAACTACAACACATAAATAAACTAATGAAACATTTGGAGAGTGTGAAGAATACGCTCAGTTCCCTACTTATCCCTAACACTATTGATTTGTATGTGAATGATTTTTTTTTTTTTAACCTCAATCTCCTATGGCTTTTTGCCCGAAGGCATTCCCCGGCCCCTGGAGTGTGTCTGAACCATGCACAAAATGCTGAAAGTGTCAAAGAATGAATAATGTCCATGGCAGTAGCCTTCAGAAAATATTATTAGTTGGAAGTTTGTGGGTAAATGCCACATGTTTCGAGGTATGTTCAACAATGCCTCCCTAGAGGTCCCCAGTAGTATTGAGCCTCTGTTTCCACAGTAGTAATCTACTTATTATTTTACTCTGTATTAGTTTCCATTCTATGTCATTCTACTAGGGCTGCCATAACAAACAACAACAGGTTTGATTACTTAAACAGCATAAATTTATTATCACAATTACGGAGGCTAGAAATCTGAGATCGAGGTGTCAGCAGGGTTGATTTCTTCTAAAGCGTTTCCCATTGGCTTCTATATAACTGTCTTCTTCCAGCATCTTCACTTGGCCTTTCCTCTGTGTATGTCTGTCATGGGCTGAAATTTGTATTCCAAAATTCATATATTGAAGCCCTAACTCTCAGTACCTCAGAATGTGACCGCATTTGAATATATGGCCTTTAAAAATGTGAGTACATTGAAATGAAGCTGTTACGGTGGGCTCTAATTCAATCTGACTGACGTCCTTACAAGAAGAGGGAATTTGGGCACACAAAAAGACATTAGGGATGTTTGTGCACATTAGGATGTTTGTCAGGAAAGACCATGTGCAGACGCAGTGAGAAGGAGGCCATCTGCAAGCCAGAAAAAAACAGGCCTCAGGAGAAACCAAAACTGCCAGCACCTTGATCTCGGACATCTAGTCTCCTGAACTATGAGAAAATAAATTTCTGTTGTTTAAACCAACCACCCAGCCTGTGGTATTGTGTTATGGCAGTCCTAGCAAATAATATTAGATTGGTGCATTACTTTCAATGGCAAAAACTGCAAGCACTTCTGCACCAACCTAACATGTCTGTATCTTAATCTCCTCTTCTTGCAAGAACACCAGTCAGGTTAGATTGGAGCTCATCCATATAATCTCATTTTATCTTAATTATCATTTTAAAGACCCTATCTCCAAATACAGTCACATTCTGAGACACCGGGAGTTAGAACTTCAACATAACATGAATTTGCAGGAAAATCAGTTCAGTTCACAACATTTCTCTTCCGAACCTTATGCTCTCCTCTCTCCAATTTGTGTTTCCCAGGGATTATTCCCTAAGAAGACAGTTGCAGTTAATGCTTTCTCTCAGACTTTGCTTTTGAGGAGGCTCAAACTAAAGCAAGTGGTTAAAAGACTTGGGGAGAAAAGGAAGTTTAAGACATTTTCTGAAAAATTAACAGAACAAGAGACTGGAGAAAATGAGAAAAGGATATTTAAAAATATAATGGTCTAGAACTTTTAAAAATTGAAAGAAAATATGGGTTTTTAAGATTAAGGATTACACTGACTTCAGAGTAGAATAAACAAAAGCAATCTCTTTGTAAATGCATTTTATTAGTGATAATATATTAAATTGCTCTATAAATAGACCCTAAAATATAATAACTTAAACTCACAAAACCATCCAGGAAAGGTGCTCTGCCAATTTATGGATTCCTACTTCTGCCATTCTGGATCTCCACCTTTATCACAATTGCTGCCATCCATAACTAGCCAGAATATAGGAAAGGTCAGGAGGAAGACATGGCTACTTTAAAAGCTGATCCATTGTGGAGAAGCATATTCCTTGGCCATACTTCCCTCAAGGGAGGCTTGAAAACATGAACTATTTCTGCCTGGCTACAGGTATTACTATCATATAAGCAGGAAATAATAGATTTGGGTAGACATGAAGGATTTCTGCCTCATGCAACATGATGACATTACAGAATAAAAATTGCAAAGGCAAAAACCAAGACAAACCAAAAAATAAATACTAAAAATGTATCATGTATCACAAGGAAAAATAGATTACAACTACCCCCAATTAGCAATGGTTCAACTTAACTTTTCTGATTTTATGATGGTATGAAAGCATTAAACATTCAGAAGAAATCGTTCTTTTAGTACTTATACAACCATTCTATTTTTCACTTTAAGTGTAATCAAAGAGATATTCAACATCAGATTTTCAACACTTTATTATGAAATAGGCTTTATGTTAGATGATTTTGCCCATTGATAGACCAATATAAGTGTTCTAAACACATTTCAGGTTAACTAGACTAAGCTTTGGTGTTCAGATGGTTAGGTGTACCAATTGAATTTTTGACTTACAGTATTTTCAACTTACCAATGATTTATCAGGAAATAACATGAGGAACATCTGTATTTAAAAAGGGACAGCAATTCAGTGAGAAGATAATTTGTATTAGAATAAATTCTTAAAATACTGAGAGATAAACTCAATTGTAAATTCTATTTTTAAATAAGTAACGCTCAAAAGTGAAGCATTTATACTAATAAAGACATTATTATATGAAATATATACTATTGAATGCACAAATGCATAGTAATAATAACAAATTTGGGAGTGATTAAATAAGTTGGATTTAAAATAGTTGAAAACAATAAATCCATTTTTTATGTAAAGAATCTGTATGCTGTTATATCAATGGGTACTTCTTGTTTCACATGAAAGTGTTTGAATTTTTGTCAAATGAGTTTCTGTATTTCTTGTAGTCAATTTATGATCATTCCCCTTTTATATATCAATACATTTTCTCATATTAAATCACTTTTGATTCAACTTAATTCCTCTGGTATCTTTTAAATGTATATCAAAAATAGATATCCAATAATTGAGAATAACTTCCTTTCTGATGTATGTACAAATATTTACAAATAACTTATCTCTATATTAGACTATAAGTAAGCAATAAATAATTAAAACAATAAGATAGCAATCAGAAAAAATAGTAATTAATTAATTGAAATGCACTTCTACTAAGACTTTAGAGTATAAAATCTCCTTTTAAATACCCTGAGAAAAAAAGAAAATAACAACAAAATAGTTATAAATGGCTTTAAGATGGCTAACTAGGGGGATTGGATGCCTCTTTTCCTAAACAATTTATAACCAAAATAGTAAGTATATAATAACACTTGAAATATATCATCTAAGCTACACTGGAATTCAACAGAGAAATGACAGAAAACCCTTGAGGCATGTAAAAGAGCCAGCATTGGTTGGAATCCTAGGTATGCTCCCCAGTGCAGGGAAAGGGTATGTGAGAAATTCACAGTGATCCCATGGTGGACTCCAGCAACCTTAGCTTTAGGAGAATTCCTCAATCCTCACAGAACTTGAGAATAGTACAGGAAAGATACACAAATGGCCAGCAAACACATGAAAAAATGCTCAACACCACTAATAATCAGGGAAATGCAAATCAAAACCACAATGCCATACAACCTTACTACTGCAAGAAGTAATACAAAAACCAGTCAAATAAAAAAAACTTAATAAATAATAGATGTTGGCATGGATGTGGTGAAATGAAACACTTCTACACTTCTGTTGGAAATATGAACTAATATAACCACTATGGAAAACATTGTGGAGACTCCTTAAAGAACTCAAAGTAGAACTACAATTTGATACATCAATCCCACTCCTGGGTATCTACCTAGAAGAAAGGAAGTCATTACATGAAAAAGATACTTTTACATTCACGTTTATAGCAGCACAATTCACAATTGCAACAATATGGAACTGGCTCAAATGCCCATTAATCAACAAATAAAGAAATTGTGAAATATACACACACACGGGTACATACCATAGAATATTACTCAGCCATAACCAGGAACAAGATAATGGCATTCACAGCAACCTGGATAGAATTGGAGACGGTTATTCTAAGTGAAGCAACTCAGTAATTGAAGATCAAACATCATAAGTTTTCATTCTTAAGTGGGAACTAAGCTATGAGGATGATACAATGGACTGTGGAAACTCAGGGGAAAGGGTAGGATGAGGGTGAGGAATAAAAGTCTTCACACTGGCTACAGTGTACACTGCTCACGTGATGGATACACTAAAATCTCAGAAATCACCACTAAAGAACTTATTCGTGTAACCAAAAACCACTTGTTCTACAAAAATCTATTGAAATTAAAAAAAATGAATTAAAAAATAAAAACTTTAAAACATTCTTGAAATAAAACTATATTTAAGAAAATGGAAAGACATCTTGTCTTAGTATATAATTACCTAAAATAAGTCAATAATTTTTCAGTTACTAAGCTTAATCTCTCTAAAAATGTCATCTTTTATTTTGCAGTTAACAAAGTTAATTGTAAAGGTTGTATGTATATATTTATCTATATCTATCTATATAGATATGAGTCTGAATAGCCAGAAATCATTTTATAAACAAAATGCTATGTTCAATTAGGAAAAAAAAAAGAATATTACAGACACTCTAAAAACGAAAAATAAAGTGTAATAGTTGTGCATTGATCAGCAGGCAGGCTAAAGAAATGAAATGAGTTCAGGCATAGGACATACACTTGAATATATTTAACAATTTGATTTATAGTATAGTTGTCTTAAAGACAACTTCTCAAAGACAAATTATGGTTTAATTATTGGACAATTGAATTATTATTTGGAATAATATAAAACTGTATCTAAATATTACACCATATATCACATAAATTTTAAATAAATCAGAGGTCTAAGTGCAAAAATAAAATCATAAGAGCCAAGCACAGTGGCTTGCTGCTTGGAGGCTGAGATAAGAGGGTTGCTCGAGGCAGGAGTTTGAGATAAACTTGGACAAATACCAAGACACCATCTCTGGGGGAAAAAAAAATAACCACAGAGAAAATAAAACATAGAACTATTAGAGAAAATGTAAGAGAATTATATTATTGTCTGGGACAGAAGAAACATGACTTAAACAAGAAGTTAATAAAGAGAGAGATTTGACTATGTATTTTTAATGGAAAATTTTATACTAAAAAAGAGCAAGAGCACTACATGCAAAGTCCTAGAAAAAATGAAATTCAAAAGAAGCAGAAGATATTTTCAACTTACATCACAAATAAAGAGGTTATATCTTTATATACCAAAACTTCTAAACATCAAGCAAGAATATGTCCAACAATGTACTATAAGGTGGGTAAAACATACGATATTCTATGAAACTCAAATTATTTTTTTTAAACTTTTATTTTACATTCAGGGATACATGTGCAGGTTTATTATATAAGTAAATTGCATGCTGTGGGGGTTTGATGTTCAGATTATTTCATCACCCAGATAATAAGTATAGTACCTGATTGGTAGTTTTCTGATCCTTACCCTCCTTCCAGTTTTACTCTCAAGTAGGCCTTGGTATCTGTTGTCTCTTTCTCTGTGTCCATATGTACCAGATGTGCAGCTCCCACATATAAGTGAGAAGATTTGGTATTTGATTTTCTGTTCCTGTATTAGTTTACTAATGATGATGGCTTTCAGCTCCATCCCCATTGCTGCAAAGAACATGATCTGTATGGCTATGTAGCATTCCATAGTGTATATGTATCAAATTTTCTTTATCCAGCCCACTGTTGATGGGCTTTTAGTTTAATTGTATGTCTTTGATACTGTGAGTAGTGCTGTGATAAATATATGTGTGTGTGTGTGTCTTTTTTATAGAATTATTTATATTCCCTTGGGTATATACCCATTAATGGGATTGCTAGGTTGAATGATAGTTCTAAGTTCTTCCAGAAATCACAAAACTGCTTTCTACAATGGCTGAACTAATTTACATTCCCACTAGCAGTCTATAAGTGTTTTCTTTTCTCCACAACCTTGCAAGCATCTGTTATTTTTTTTCTTTTTAATTACAGCCATTCTGACTGGTGTGAAATGGTATCACATTGTGGTTTGGATTTGCATATCTGTAATGATCAGTGATGTTGAGCATTTTTTTGATATGATTTTTGGCCACATGGATGTCTTCTTTTGCAAAGTGTTCATGTTCTTTGCCCACTTTTCAATGGGGTTGTTTGTTTTGTCTTTGTAAATTCTTTTAAGTTCCTTATAGTTTCTGTATATAAGACCTTTGTCACATGCATAGTTCGCAAATATTTTCTTATATTCTGTAGATAGTGTGTTTACTCTGTCAACAGTTTCATTCATTGTGCAGAAACTCTTTAGTTTAATCAAGTCCTGTATTTGTCAATTTTTGTTTTGGTTGCCATTGCTTTTGGCATCTTTGTCATGAAATCTTTGCCAGGTCTTATGTCCAGATAGGTAATTCCTAGTTTATCTTTCAGGGTGTTTATAGTTTTAGGATCCACATTTAAGTTCTCAATCCATGTTGAGTTGATTTTTGTATTTATGGTGAATTTTGTACGGTAAAAGAAGGCATCTAGTTTCATTCTAATATGTATTACTAGCCAGTTACCCCAGCACCATTTGTGGAATAGGGAGTCCTTTCCCCATTGCTTGTTTTTGTCAGTTTTGCCAGCAATCAAATGGTTGTAGGAGTGTGACCTTATTTATGTGTTTTCTATTTTCGCCCATTGGTCTATGTATCTGTTTTTTTTTTGTTTGTTTGTTTGTTTGTTTGTTTGTTTTTAACCAGTACCATGCTGTTTTGGTTTTGGCAGACTTGTAGTATAGTTTGAAGTTGAGTAACGTTATGCCTACAACTTTGTTCTTTTTGCTTAGGATTGACTATTTGGGCTTTTTTGTTTCTATATAAATTTTAAAATAATATTTTTTACGTTACTTTGATAAGAATAGCACTAAATCTATAAATTGCTTTGGGGAGTATAGGCATTTTAATGATATTTCTTCTTATTATTCATGAGAAGGGAATGTTTTTCCATTTGCTTATGTCATTTTTTATTTCTTTGAGCAGTGTTTTGTAATTCTGGCTGTAGAGATCTTTCACCTCCTTGGTTAGCTGTATTCCTAGGTATTTTATTATTTTTGTGGCTATTGTGAATGGAATTATGTTCTTGATTTGGTTTTTAGCCTCAATTCTGTTGATGTAAAGTAATGCTACTAATTTTTGTACATTAATTATGTATCCTTAAGCCTCGCTGAAGTTGTTTAGCAGATCAGGGCACTTTTGGGCAGAGACTGTAAGTTTTACTAGATATAGAACCACATTATCTTCACACAGGGATAGTTTGACTTCCTCTCATCCTATTTGGATGCCTTTCATTTCTTTCTCTTGCCTAATTACTCTGGCCAAGACTTCCAGTTATATGTTAAATAGGAGTGGTAAGAGAGGACACCCTCATCTTGTTTTGGTTTTTAAGCGGGATACTTCTGGGTTTGTCCATTCAGTATCATGTTGGCTGTGGGTTTGTCATAGATGACTCATTAAATGCTCTTTCAGTGCTTAGTTTATTGAGGGTTTTTTTTTTTTTTAACATGAAGGGAGTTTGAATTGTATTGAAAGGCTTTTCTACATCTATCGAGATAATCATTCAGTATTTGTTTTTAGTTCTGTTTATGTGATGAATCACATTTATTGATTTGCAAATATTGAATAGTAAATGTTAATAGTAATTCAGTGTAATTAAATGTTAATAGTAATTTAGTATAATTAAATGCTAATAGTAATTAAAATTATCCCTTGAATCCCAGGGATAAAGCATACTTAATTGTGGTAGATTAACTTTTTGATGTGCTACTGGATTCAACTTGTTAGTATTTTGTTGAGCATATTTGCATCTATGTTCTTCAAGGATATTGGCCTGAAGTTTTCTTTTTGTGGGTGTGTCTCTCCCAGGCTATGGTATCATGATGATGCTAGTCTCATGGAGTGAGTTAAGAAGGAGTCCCTTTTCCTCAATTTTTAGACATGTGAAACAAATGCTCAAACGAAGAAAAAGGGATATTAAATCATTTTATATACATCTTTAACATACTAAAAAGGCCAAATTCTTAAAGTTTTAGAAAAATGTTTTATTGGTAAGGTTGTAGGAAAGTGGACTATTTTATATATTGGTTTTTTTGAAAAGATCAACATTGTTGTAAATTTAACTAATAGATCAAAAAATAGATACTAGAATTTAATGTAAGAATATCTTAGAAAAATACATGTGATAAAATTCTGATTACATTGGGTTACGCAAAGTTTCTTACCTACAATACTCAAAGCAAAATCCATTGAAAAAAATAAGATGAAACTAAACTCTATCAAAATTAAAAACTATACTTCAAAAGACATCATTACATAATTTAAAGACACTTTTGACTGGAAGAAATATTTACATATCACAAATTCAATAAAGGATTGTGTCCAGAATCTGAATTTGAAGAGACTTTAACAAAGGAAGATAGATAAAAGGTCAATACGCCCATGAAACAAAGTTCAACATTATTAGTCATTAAAAAAACACAAATTTAAACAAAATGAGACACTACTTCACAATGATTAGAATAGCTGTACTTTAAAAGACAGGCAACAACAAGTATTGTAGAGGATGTGAAAATGTAAACCTCATACCCTCCTGGTAGGGATACAAAGTAGTGTAGTCACTTTGAAAGACAATTTGAGAGTTGCTTAACAGTTACACAGATTTATCAGAGAACCACCAATTCTACCCATAGATATCTATCCAAGAAAATGAAAACATATTTCTGCAAAAAGGCACAGTCACAAATGTATAGTAGCATCATTCATAATAGCCAAGAACTGGAAAGAATCTCACAACTGGTAAATGGATAAAGGAAATGAGATACATGCATAGGCTAGGATGCTATTGAACAATAAAAAGGTACAGAGAACTGAAACATACTACAATTTGATGAACCTCAAAAACATGCCAAGTCTGTGATTGGCAAACATTTTCCTTAAAGGGCCATGTAGTAACTTCTATAAGCTTTGCAGTCTATAAGATTTCTATTGCAGCTACTCAACTTTGTCCTTGCAGGAAAAAAAATAGCCGTAGATGCTATGTAAATTAATAGGTGTGCCTGTAGCCAATACAATTTTATTTATAAAAATAAGAGTTAGGCAGGAACTGGCCTGTGGGCTGCAGTTTGTCCACTTCTGTGCTAAGTGAAAACACCAGATGCCAAAGGCCACTTCTGTTTGAATCCCTGTATGTGATATTAAGTAAAGGTGAATCTGAGCCCGGGCATGGTGGCTCATGCCTGAAACCTCAGCACTTTGGAAGGCCAAGGTGGGAGGATCACCTGAGGTAAAGAGTTTAAGACCAGCCTAACCAATATGGAGAAACCCTGTCTCTTCTAAAAAATACAAAATTAGCCAGGTGTGGTGACACATACCTGTAATCCCAGCTACCTGGGAGGCTGAGGCAGGAGAATTGCTTGAACCTAGGAGACAGAGAATCACTTGAACCTAGGAGGTAGAGGTTGAGGTGAGCCAAGATCGCCATTGCACTCTAGCCTAGGCAGTAAGAATGAAACTCTGTCTCAAAAGAAAAAAAAGAAGAAAAGAAAAGAAAAGAAAAGAAAAAAGAAAGAAAGAAAAGGTGAAGCTGGGAGAATCTGGGAACAGGGCTTGATACGGAAAGGCATACAAGGGATGTTTTACAAGTGCTAAACATGTTTTAAACTTGAATTTTGGTGATGGTTACACAAAACTGTACATTTACTAAAAATATTTGAGTTGGAAACTTAAAATTAATTAATTTTATGGTGTGCAAATTAGGTCTCACACATGTCTAAAAAAAAAGACCTAAAGTAAATATGACAAAATATTTGCATTTGTTAACTATGTTTAATAGATCTGTAGTTGTAATATCATTTGGTACCTTCTTCTTTGTTATTAAAATATTTCATAATTAAAATGTGAAAAGATAATTATGGGTTCCAAATCCTCATTTTGAACACAAGTAAATTAAGGCCCAGAGAAGTTACATTACTCATTCAGAATTACATAACCAATTAATGCAGAGTCAAGATTCAGATGCAGGCCTCCTTATGTTCATTTTTTCACACTGTATTTCATTGCTTTATTCATATAGACAGAAAAAAACGTAGAACTGAAATAGAATACTCTGTTTTCTGTTCTCTATTTCTTTTCCTAATTTCTCTAGGTTGATCTGATCCATAATAAACTGGCCCACAGAAACAATAGTAAACTCTTAGGAGTTCAGAGAGGTAAATGCAAACATTAGATATGTAAATAGTGTATTTTGGGAACATCTTTGATATTTGATAAATCTCTGTAAACATTCTTTGTTAATCTAATAAAATGTTGAAAGGACATCGTCTTTATAGCACCCTAGATTTTTTTTTCATTATTTTCCTTCAAACGCTTAGTGAGAGCTTAGGTATGAATTCAATGAATCAGATTCACAAGGATTAATATATTTTATTAAGCATGTACAATCTTTAGTTATTTAGAAATAATTTTTATAAAATCTGTCAACTTGTTAGGAAATGTTAGTATTTTCGTGTATGTGTGCAATTCTTTCATCTTTTAAATCCCACCACCACAACAAACTTACCACAAAAAAAGAGGAGGACCCCAATTCATTCCTATTTGCGTATGTTTTTAAAAATTTAGATCAAATGTTATAATATACCAGAACACTCAAACAAAAATCTGATGGAAAGTTCAGCACCCACAATGATTATTTATTATCATTAATATTGATTAAACTCCATTTATATGTTTGTCTTTGACATTTCTTTAAACTGGGAAAAATCATCAGTGTGATTTATTTCTGTGTTGATTTATCTTGTCTCTTTGCTGGTTCTAGGATACTGACTTCAACTCTCATGAAGGATACCAGAGGTCATTAAGTTTAATAATCTATAGCTAATAAGTTTTATATCCATTTTTTAAATTTTGTAAGTGGTTTGTTTGCAAATTTTCCACATACGTATTAGTCTTCAAGAAGGAAACATGAAGGTTTAGCAAAAAAATTAAAAAAAGAATCAATTTTTGTAGACCTCAGCATCGTTTCTCCCAGTAAATATACTCAGACCTATGCAAAGAGAATGAGATTTGGGCATATTTGGAGCAATTTCCCATTCAATGCTTCTCATCCCTCTCTATTAGAAAGCAAAAATATACAACAAAATGAAACAAAACAAAATCATTAAAATCAAATAAATGCAAACCATGGGAATGTGTGCAGGTGGTCAAGAGAAGGTATTTTAAATTTTATTGGATAGAACCAAGCTTATTTAGTGCCAAGCTGAGTTAATTGGGATAAAATGCTGCTATTCATGCTATTCTATTAGGTTGAATTTCAAGTTATTACTGCAGGAGATCAGGTCAAAGTGTGCTACAAAGCCAGCCAAATTTCATCTAAGTTGTTTTTTTTTTTTTTTTTCACTTCTCTCTTTAAACCATGTATGCACATATGTATAAAATAGCCAACTGCAGAGGAGATTTCACATTGCCTTTAAATTGCTCTTATTTGCTAAAGGTACTTAGTGGCCTATATAGCTGAATCTTTGTGATTTAACCCTCTGTCCTAGCAATACTTTGTTAAAGCTAGAGAGTATTTTTTTTTGACTCTACTATACAATGAGCAGTGGGACTTTGGATCCTCTTTACATGGTAAATAAGCTTTAAAACACTGGGTCAGCTAAACTAGCAGTAGCTTTTAAAGAAAAGTTAGAAAAAAACACACAAACATTGCTTTTGTTTTCTGACAAATTTTAATTATCTATGGGGAAGGGAAAAGTGTCATGAATTGTGGGTACCACATGAAGCTGTTTATTGAATAATTTTGAAGAGGGTGCTTTATGGGAAATTTACAAGTTGGGGAGATAATTTCCCCAAAATAGATAATTTTTTTCTCCCCTTGTGGTAATGCATAAGCCTGACAGGAGAAAAAGCTCTGGATAAAGACGATGGGGAAGTGGGAGTGAATAATTCTAGCACATACCTGCCAACAGTTTATGTCTCATGATATTTGTCTCATTAACTGTTTTGTATCAAAAATTATAGTGTTCAATTTAGTAACCTCTATTTTTTCAATAGTCTGAATTCTAATATTTACTAAGTTTTACAAAGTTTCTTACTCTATTAAAGGCGCTGTTTGAAATTTTTGAGTGTATTAATTTATTTATTTCTTCCAATGACTCTAGGAGATAGATGTAATGTATTGTGTCTTTACAGACAGGGAAACTGAGATACAGAAAAGACAAATATCTTACCTAAGTTTATCCCAATCTTAAGAGACAGAAAAGACAAATATCTTACCTAAGTTTATCCCAATCTTAAGAGACAGAGACAGGATAAGCATAGATTTTGTTATTTAATTTTACCTTGAAAACATGTTGAAACTTTGTTATAATAAGAAATATATGAAAATAATACATTATTAGCTCTAAAGACAACATTCAAAGGGTCATTCCAACCAGGTTTGAGACAATGTGGGATTTTTTAAAAGAGGTATATCATCTTAGGTTCTTCTTTTTTTTATTTTTATTTTTTTAATAATAACAATCCTGTAGATGCATAAAGCTTCATTTCTTTTTAAAAACAAAAGTTGCATCACTTTAGTCATCCCTTTGACACTTGTAAAAGTGGTTCTTTTTGGGGAAAAAATTCTCCAGATCATCCTTCACCTTCCACCCACAACGAACACACACACACACACACACACACACACACACACACACACACACAAACACACAGGCACACACTCTATTCCAACCTATTTCTCTGTGTCAAAGTATGTGATTACTAGTGCCATATTTTCATGCAAACTCATTTGCTCTGGAAAGACTTTTGAAAAGAATCCCACCTCACCCCAATCAGAAGATTTTTACCCTGTAATTTGTCACTGAATTGAAAGCTCAGGAGGACATTTAGATGCACTTTCTCTTACTTAGGTCTGAAGGCTGCCCTGCATCTGCCATCCACCTCAGCAGGTCAGGCAGTCAGCATGTACAAGTCCAGATTCTTTGACCTCCAGATAATCAGGAAAGAAGCAGGATAATGAGAGCAGATTAATGCAGATTTGGCGTTAAGCCTGTATGGACACTGAGCTTCCCACACTGGTCAACAAAAAAATAAAACTCTTTCAAGGGTGGTAGGGTCAGTACTTACTGTTGATCTCTGTAGCCCTCAGCTTCTAGCCCAAACCCATCATATTATGTAAACACCATTATTCATTATAAACTTGCTCAGCTCTTCTACAACATAGCTCTGCAGTATTTGACTTTGTGACCTATTCTTAAAGTGACTTTAGGGGTTGACCCCATGCTGCGTGTAGAGAACATTTTTTTTCATTTTATTTGTTAAACTTATTTCAGTCATTAACCTCTTTCACAAAGCTTTGATCTCCCCCTTCCATTGGTTTCAGAATTAGAGACAGAAATAATTGACCTGTTGTCCAGAGCCATGCTGATAGAACACTCCATAATGATGTCTTCTTAGAAGCAATATCTCCAGTTCAGGATAAGCTATCCTAACCAAAACCTTGCCCTAATGTCCTCTTCATTAGGGGTCAATTCAGGCACCTCAGACTTCTCAGATTCTTGGTCAGTCATTCCACAGTTTTCTATGGAAATTATCACACCTTTGATAGTCTGGGTCATATTCTCTGTTCTTCACTTTGCTTTCTGGCCATGTTTTCTGTAACAGAGAAAAAAGGAGATATTTTTGAAATAAAATTAAATGAAGTCACCTTTGGTGGCCAACATGCCTGGCTGAGGAGGAGTCATCCAAGAAAAGAAAATGTACTATAAACAGAATAGGCAGGGCCCAGTCATGCCCACCTGCATATAGGTCCATGGCAGGAGGCCAGGCACTGGAGTCAGACACTGCATGCCAGATCTTTCCTTCACCTAAAAGACAAGCAAAGATCCTTTGAAAGTGTACACATGGGACATTTAGCAAAAGCACACTCTCTTTTTCAAAATTTCCATGGTCACTGAGCCACATTCTAAGTTGGTGGTAGTAGTGGGAAGAACATGCCCTTGTCACTATTAATTGGTCAATAAATATTTACTAGATACAAATATTAGTATAATTTTCAAAACTTTGAATCACTCTAGCCTTCTGTTACAGAGTGATTCAAAGTTTCTAGACTTTGGTTACTTCACTTAAAATTAGGCAGATGTACAAGACTTATGATTTTCAAATATGGAGCCAGAGAAACAACATCAACATCACTTGAAAACTTGTTAGAAATGTTCATTATCAGGCAGAACCTTTGGAGATGTGTATTTACCTCCATATTTTGGAAATCACTTTACTATAGAAAAGCCACTGGATTTCATCTTCTCTGTCAGCTCACTGTGTCTACCCCTCATCTACCTTCAGATTAACTCCCAGCTGGCCTGTAGTCAATAAAGCCTTTAAATATTGTTCCAGTTCAACCAAAACCTCCAGATTCTCAGTATTCCCAGGGGAGCTTTGTCAGTCCTTTATTGTATTATTCTAAAAATACCTGAGACTGGTTAATTTACAAAAAAGGACAGTTCAATTGGCTCGCAGTTCTGTAGGCTTTGCAGGGAGCAGGATGCTGGCATCTGCTTCTGGCAGTGGCCTCAGAAACCTTATAATCAATGCAGGAGGTGAATGGGAGCCACTGTGCCACATGACCAGAAAGGGAGCAAGAGAGAGAGATAAAGAGGAGGTCCCAGTCTTCTTTAGACAACCAGATCTTGCGTAAAATAACTGAGTGTGAACTCACTTATCACCAAGGGGATGATACTAAGCCATTCATGAGGGATCCACTCCCATGATATAATCTCCTCCCAGGCCCCACCTCCAATATTGGGAATTACCTTTCAACATGAGATTTGGAGGGGACAAACGCCCAAGATATATCATTCTGCCTATGGCCCGTAAATCACATGTCTGTCTCACATTTCAAAAGTATAATGCCTTTATAATAGTCCCCCAAAGTCTCAACTCATTTAATACAGAAGTCCCAAGTCCCAAGTCCAAATTTTCATCTGGAGATGAGTTTCTTCCTATGTGAGCATGTAAGATCAAGAACAAGTTATTCACTCCAACATACAATGATGAAGCAAGCATTGAGTATACATTCTCCTTCCCAAAGGGAAAAAATAACCAAAAAAGAGGGACAATAGGCTGTATGCAAGTCTGAAACCCAGCAGGGAAGTCATTAGATATTAAAACTCTAAAACAATCTCCCTTGACTCCATATCTCTTATCTAGGGCACACTAGTACGAGGGGTAGATTGCCAAAAACCTGGGCAGCTCTGTCCCAGTGCCTTTGTTGGGTGTAGTCCCTGCGGTTGCTCTTCTGGGCAGCTTGGCCCCAGTGATTTCGTAGGGTGCCACCCTTGTGACTACTCTCATGGGCAGGACTTGAATGTCTATGGGTTTTCCAGGCTCAGAGTACAACCCATTATTGGTTCTACCATCCTTGGGTCTTGAAGCAGCAGCCCCTTTGTCACATCTCCACTAGGCAGTGCCCTGGTGGGGACTTCAACCCTGTATTTCCCCTTGGCACTGCCCTAGTCTCTCTGCAGGGGCTCCTTTTCTGTGGCAGGCTTCTACCTGGGCACATAGACTTTCCCATATATCCTCTGAAATCTAGGTGGAACCTACCAAGCCTCCTACAGTCTTGCATTCTGTGTGTTTGCAGACTTAACACCATGGTGGAGCTGTCAAGGCTTACAGTGGCTTGCACTCTAGAAAGTGGTAGCTGGGGCTCTACCTGGGGCCCTTTGAGGCAAGGCTGGAGCCAGAGCAACCTGCATGCAGGGAGCAGTGTCCTAAGGCTACACAGTGTAGTGAGGCCCTGTAAATCATTTTCTCCTCCTAGCCTTCTAGGCCTGTGTGGGTAAACATTGCCTAGAAGTTCTCCGAAATGCCTTCTAGGCCTTTTCCCCATTGTCTTGAATAGGGAAAAGGAACACTTGGATGCATTTGGGTTCCTTTCAGTCATGCTAATCTCTCCAGCACCTGGTTGTTCTGCAGAACACTCATATTCCTCTCCTAAAAATGCTTGCCACCAGATAGTCTGTGAGCTTTCCAAATTGTTATGCTTTGCTTCCCTTTTAAATATAATTTCCAACTTTAAGTCATTCCATTGCTCCCACATCTGATCACAGGCTGTTAGAATTAGCATTAGCTAGGCTCCTTCTTGAATGCTTTCTTGCTTAGAAATGTCTTCTATCAGATACTCCAGGTCGTCTTTCTTTAGTTCAATTTCCGTAGATCCCTAGAGCATGAACACAAAGTGGCCAAGTTTTTTGAGGGTGTAATACACATGGACTTTACTCCAATTTCCAATAAATTCATCATTTCCATCTGGGTGCACATCAGCCTAAACTTCACTGTCCATATCTCTATCAACATTTTGGTCACAGCCATTTAACCAGTGTCGAAGAAGTTTAAAACTTTCACTCATCTTCCCTTCTTCTTCTGAGCCCTCTAAACTCTTCCAACCTCTGCCTGTAAACCCAGTTCCAAAGCCATCTCCTCATCCTCCTATTTTTATAGCAACGCCCCTCATCCTCAGTACCAATTTTCTGTGTCAGTACATTTCTGCATTGCTATAAGGAAATACCTGAGGCAGAATGATTTATAAGGAAAAGAGGTTTAATTGGTTCACAGTTCTACAAGCTGTTCAGGAGTCAAGGTGCAGACATTGGCTTCTGGTAAGGGCCTCAGGCAGCTTACAATGATGGCAGAAGGTAAATGGGTGCCAGTGTCACATGGCAAGAGTGGGAGCAAGAGAGAGACTAGGGGGAGGTCTCAGACTCTTTTAAACAACCAGATCCTATATGAACTAACTGGGCATGAACTCATTTATTACCAAGACGATGGTGCAAAACCATTCATGAGGGATCTGCTTTCATGATCCAGTCAGTAGGTGCCACCTCCAACATAGAAAATCACATTTCAACATGATATTTGGAGGGGACAAATATCCAAACCATATCAGGAACCATAGAAAGAAGCTAAAGATTTGATTTTAAGTGTGTGGATGTGGAGGTATGGATGTGGATGTTTGCTGGTGTGTCTGTGGTGATGGTAAGTTTAAATAATTTATTACACACAATCTATAACCAAAATTAATAATTGTCTGCTGTTTTCTTATACATTCAATCTTTAACCAATTTGGATTTAAAGAGTTTACTTTTCCACTTACACATATTCTTGAGTCAGTCTTGATAATTACCAGCTATAAGGGCTCAGAGCTCACAGAGGTATTTTCTCGTTTCCTCTGGAATTATACAAACCATTTACCATCATTGAACTAGGAAGCCAAAATCTCTCAACTACCTTTAAAGACACTTCAGGATAGCTGATACAGTTGAGCTATTTGTAGGCCTTGAAAGGTTCCCATCCTTCTTGGCTTGAAATGAGATGTATGAGCCTGTTTCCATTTAGATCATTAGTTGGTAATGCCATTAGAGAACTAAGGAAATTGAGAACTGAAGAAATTTAGAAAATAACTTAAAAACCTTTACAATTTTCAGAGATTGTCGATCTAACTTTAGTAAGTATGTATTAGTCATTCAACACTCAAGAAGTTTAATCCTTTATTCTGCATGTTGAGCATAGCTTAAATTGTTTTTGTAAATAAGAAAACTGCAGTTAAAAAGAAGTTAATGCTTAGAACTCACTCACATGCCATTTCTGCCTGCTTCTCACTTTTTATATGCTCTTAAACCTCACACATTTCTCCTAAAGGACCTGGACTTCTAATTTTTCCTTCTCCTAATGTAGTGCATGATCAGTCTCCCTTTGTCAAATTCCATATCTCATCTAGATAGCTCAATTTTCCTCTCCCCTGTATACTTTGCATTGGGATAATTAATTCTTTTCTTCCATCCTGCATTGTCAGTTTGGTTAAACATCAGTAGTTTTTCTAATTTTGTTAATTTATTTATTCAAGTAGGACTTGCAGAACCTCACTTTTACAGGATATCGTTCTCAGTGATGGAGATAACAGAGAATCAGAGCATTGCGGCAGTAACTACAGAAAGAGGTCTACTTTAGACAAGTAGGTCAGAGAACGCCTTTCCAGTTGGATGATATATTCGCTAATACCTAAATATTGAGAAGGAGTCAGCCATGTGAAGTTCTTTGTACGACAATGCTAAGGAGAAGGAATAACAAGGCCAAAGTTGTTGAGGTAAGAACAAGCTTCGTATACTAAAGGAAAAGCAGGAATGCATTCTAGGGGCTAGATAATATTGAGTAGGTGAGAATGAGTGAGTGATAAGAGTTAAAGATCCAGGCTGTGGGTAAGGCTAAGTAGTTTGAATTTTATTCTAAACATTTGGAAAGCTGCTGGAGATTTTAAAACAGTGGCATAATTTGATTTAAAGGATCTCTTGGGTTACTGGTGGAGGATAGATGGCAAAGGGGTAATGAGTAAAAAGTGAGATAAGTTAGGAGCATGATGCAAAAATGCAGACAAGGCATAATAATGGCTTGTCTAGTCTGATAGCAGCAGAAATGGAAGTGGCCAGATTCAGCACATATTTTGAAGACAGGGTTTCTAGGGCTTGCTGATGGATTAGTTGCACTACAATAAAACAAGTGAGCTACATCCCAGGGGAATTAGCCATTAAAAGGAAGACTCTTTAAACCTGTTAACTCAGATGAATGCATCGCTAATGGTGCAATTCTATTTAGGGGCAAAATAGGGCAAGTGTCCTTTATAAACACTCAGATAACACCCATAGGTGGATTGAGTGCACTATTTAATGCTCAGTAACTCATTTAAACAAATCCAGGTTTTTCCTCATCTGAATAGCAAAGGTTAATTATGTTTGCTACATGACTGCAATTTACTAAGAAATAACAAAAAGTCAAGTTACAGAAAACAGAGGGAGCAAGAAAGAGAAAGAGAAAAAGAAAGAAAAAGAAAGGACAGAAGGAAAAGAAAGAAAGAAAGAAAAAGAAAGAAAGAAAGAGAAAGAGAAGAAAGAAAGAAAGAGCGAGCAAGGAGGAAGGGAGAAAAATAATAAATGATTGCTTGTTGGCTTGTTTTTGTATACCAGGTTGATGCATCCTAGTTAAGGACATTATCAGTCGTATGTTCATTGAACACCGTGATATGCCCACACCCATGAACTGGATTCCGTTGGGAGCCAGTTTGCTCAAGAAAGAAGCAAAGCCTGTTAACTTCACTTGACCTTCTTATCACTTTCAAAACAACCACAATAGCAACAGCAATTGCAGTAGCAGCAGCTATAAAATCCCCTGGCTTGACTCTCCCGCTCTTTCATTTTATTCCCCTCCTATAGCAGTGAACACAAAGGACAAATCTGTCATTAACTATTTGCAAATGATCAGCTATCCACTGCAGCTGTTTGCTCACCATCGCCACGCCAAGCACAGCTGCTCAGATGCTCTAGCCCAGTTTGGCTGGGCCACTCACCACCTACTCACAACTGTCCCCAAACTGCCTCAGGAAGAACAGGACAGGCCAAATCCCAAACTGGCAGCATGAGCTGTGGTTTTCTATTCCCGAAGGATCTCCACACTTCCACTTCCCCGGACCATCTTGGACCACACACACTGTGAGACTGGCTAAGAGGCACTTGAGGAACAGCTTTACCGCCTGTGAATGCTGCTGGTCTGAGGACTGGGAGGCGGTAACTACGGAGAGATTTCAGGACACTTCCTAAGAAAGGCAGCCTAACTACTGCATGGGTCCTCTGGTTGCATTTTTAAAAGCAAGCAGCTTTGTACTTTCACTTATTAATTTTTGCCAGCTTCTAAAGGTCAACGACCTGGCAAGCCGAGATTCACAAATAACAGGTGCAGAAACTCCGCCGCCTGCCTCCATGGGACATCACTCTGTCACTTTTATTTACTGAATCAATCCACCAGTGTCCAGCAGGAGAACAACAGCTAAATGGCCATTAATTGTGGGCTGATGTGCAGATGAAACAAATCTCCAAAGGGACTATAAACCTTTGTTCCTTCACCTCCTCCTGCTCTTGCTATGGGATTAGCAGTAAATCATTCAGCAGCCTCATCTCCTTATTATAAATTTACCATTAGGGTCATCCCAGGTGAGATAGCACTAACCTCTCTCTCTGTCTCTTTATCTCTCCTGTGCCTGCCTCCCTACTTCCTTTTTTCCTTCCCCTCCCCCTTTTCTTTCAGTTTTTTTTTTTTAATTTTTTTTCATCTCTCTTCTCACAATTTTTCTGTCTCTATTCTTTCTCTCACACACACATACGCTCATTCCTAAACACAATGGTCTTTTATTAAAGTTACTTCACTGTCCCAGGGAGCATTCTTTTCTGCCATTTCCTCATCTGTCTGCCCTTGTCTCACATGTGTGTATTAGACACACAGTAAGCATACAGCTGGGATTCCTATGGAAGACAAAAAAGAGAGAAAGATTCTCTTCAAAGGGAGCACTTTCTCTCCCCTTCCTTTCTGTGATTATTCTTCAGCAATGCTCTTTAACTCCTCTGAGTCCAAAAGGAGCTTAATTAAAGTGTAAAGGGAATTTGAAAGTAAGCAATAGACAGTGGCGAAATATAATGGATCTCAGCTCTCTGAAAGAGTATGGAGAATGCACTGCAAGATTTTTTTATTGTCTCTAGGACATGCGTAGCACTGACGTGGCCCCTGGTGGCCAGCTATGGGTGCTATTTGATTTGAAAGTCCTTAGGGAGGCAGCCCCAGCCCTAAAAGGAATCCCTAAACTGATCTCCACTTTGAATGAGTACAAATCCATAATGGATTTGAATATTTTTTACACATTTGTATTAAGCACAATTTTTCATGTGCCCTTTAAAAATAGTGTATGTTTTACGTTAATCGGTCATCTATACCTTAACATAAAATACCAACCCCTCCCTACTCCATGGTCATGAGAGGATGCAGGCAGCAGAAGAGTAGTTTTAGAATGGATGAGAGAAGTGTGTTCAGGCAAGGCCCTAGAGAAAGTATGTCCTCAACAGAGAAATGGTGGAGAAACTAAAAGAGAAGGGCAAAAAAAGTGAATTTTCCGTTTTTCATACCAGGGCTAAGAACAAGCCTGATAGTAGGTTCCAATAAACCCAGTCTCCAGATTTGGGGGAGTGGTACAAGTCATAGTTGTTCTGTGATCACTGCTGTTAATTAATTTCAATTACAGATGGACAAAAGCTCAGCCTCAGTGAGTTATTCATGACATATGTTTTTGTAGATACACATTGCATGGGACACAGGAGGCAGCAAAACTAACTTGCAGAAGTATAATAAAATATTGATAGCTAAGAATATTCACAGACAGGAGATTCTAGTTACTCAAAATTCCAGGGTAACTAAAGAATAACCAGATTTTAAAAATTCATATTGAGAATGTATATTTAATTTTTTTCCCTAATAAGGTTTACAAAATGTGTTGGAAAGGGAACCTAGTGTAGTTGTAAGAATATATTCTCTAAATCTAGGCAGCCTTGGTTTATATCCTACTTCTTCCATGTACTAGTTGTGGGACTCTGGGTATTTTGAGCCTTCATTAATACATTCAACAAATACTAAGAGTGTATGGCTTCTAGAGCTATAAGAGGGAATAGAAATTGACAGTGGTCCTGCTTCCATGAGATGAACAGCCTGAAAGGAAAATCCTGACTCTACAAAGTGGTAAGAGGCACATGAAGCCATAAGACAAGATACTTAGGTTTTGACCTACTGGAGGAGAGTGGATGGCTAGCAATATTTTCCACCTCTGAGCTGTGGGGTATAAATGGGTTACAGATGTGTTCAGAATTTGAACAAGTGATGTCTTCACCTCAAGGATGACTGAGTGGGCTTAGGTTAGATGGAGCCCCACAGATAGTTGCCTCTATTCTAAGCAGTGCTCTCATTTTACTCCACGGTGGTTTTTTATACCATAAGGTAAAAGTGTTTGGGAACAACGCCATTGAGGAAAACTTCATTTAGAAGTTGATTATGTCGCTAAAATTCAAGTGATGATTAAGAGTTAAGGAGTTCAGGACACCGCTGAGGATGGGTTCTAAGAAGAGTATGTTTGCTCTCTCAGGGCCAAGTGATTCAGCTTCTCCAAGGAAATTGGAAAGCCAGCATGAGTGGAATGCAGAGTAAGATGAAGCAAGGTAAGCTGTAGAAGGAGGATGAGAAGAAGCTGAGTTCTCAGGACACAGGTCCTGTTAGGGCCACATTGGAGACTTTAGCCTCAGTGCACAAGTAAGTGTTATAAACAAGGGCATCTGGCAAAGACTTGTGGTGCTTTCTGCATTCTCATAACTGTGAGATATTGTGGGATGTTATCCATGTGTCACTACGAGCTCAGTTGCAAAGTAACTTTGGGACCTAAAAACACCTTCAGTCTTCAGTTTCTTCATCTCTAAAATTACAGATCTTAAGCATCTTTTCTATCTAGCTTTACAATTCTGATTGTCAAAGTTATTGACAGAGACACAAGCGTACAGAAGATTGATCTGGGAGGAATGCCATAATATATCATAGAATTTACCCGTTTTTTTTGGTTTTGTTTTGCTTGTTTGTTTCTTAGTTTTGTTTTCTGAATATATACTGGCAATTAATAATTGCACCTCTTGACTTGATTAAAAAAACAAAATCAATAAAGTAGGTTTGAGATGAGCCTGAAACCATCCTGGCCAACATGGCAAAACCCCGTCTCTACTAAAAATAAAAAAATTAACTGGGCGTGGTGGTACATGCCTGTTATTATTATCCCAGCTACTCAGGAAGCTGAGGCAGAAGGACAGCTTGAACTGGGAGGTGGAAGTTTTGGGTTGCAATGAGCCGAGATCATGCCACTGCACTCCAGCCTGGGCGACAGAGCAAGATTCAGTATCAAAACAAAAAAAAAAGTGAAGTAGAATATTTTGTATTATTAACCTACTTATGCCTAATGTTCCATTATTGTAACGCTAAGCATGTAAGCATATGGGAGTTATTTGTATCCTACTGCTCAAGGTCATCTACAAGGTCTGATTTTTCACTCATGCAAAAATTTAAAAATTTGCAACTTCCAGCATAAATTGGTTAATAAGAACAGACAAATGTCTAAGTTTCAGTAGAAGATTTATCCATACAATCAGACACATACAATCAGGCACATACAATACATACAATTTCTCAAACTTCTTAAAATATAGAAATGGAAATGAAATTCCAAACATAGAGTATCTCCTTACAAATGTTTTTTTAAAAATCCCTTGATTAAAGCCAGTCACTGTATTATGGTTAGTCAAAGAAGCTGGGAACATTTAAGGTCCAAAAAAGAAAATTTCAGCCAGGCTCCCATGAAAATCATCCAGCTGTTTGAAATTTGTATGTGTGGAGTAGAGCCAGGTTCTGCTCAGTGATAATCAATGTCTCATCCCCAGTTGGATATCTTGAAGTTAAATATATTTCTAATATATATGATTATAGGAAACCCTTTGCTAAAAGAAACCATTGCAAGTTAAAACATAATAATAAAATGTGAAGTAGAACACAATGGCAAGCTTTATGAAAATCATATGATCATTTTTAAATGAAGACACTTTGCTTACTAAGTAGATTATATTAAAAAGCCCCCCAACCTCCTTCCTGATAGTATAATTTTATTTTCTTGTTACTGAAGGAACAAAAAGTCATCTTGGCATTCTTACTGAAGAATAAACGTGATTTGTCTCCTATCTTGCTCCATACTACCACCAGCTATATTTAACTAGAAAACCTATGTGACTTGTTGTGGAAACCATGAATTTGATAGTTCATTTGTCAACCAAATTGTTAACTGCTTACTGTATGTCATGTCCAGGGCTAAATGCTGACAGAAAGACAGACAAAGTTTCTACCTTTACGAAGTTTATAAAGTAATAACTGAGTATTAGGTATGGAAAACAGCACATAATGAGAGGATAGCAAAGGGAACCCTAGCCTGCACTCTGAAGCCAGAAAAACTCTGAGAAGCAATGTTTTAAGTTAAGACCTGATGAAAAAGTCCAGGAGTAATGCCTGAGAACTTAGGAAAAGTTTCAACTTCTCAAAAATATGAGAGCCAATCAGTCCTGAACGTTTGTCTTCATTTGAAGAACATCATCCAAGATGCAAGCTTTACCAAGTTTTTTTTTTTTTTTTTAAACTGTGAGAACTTTACTTGCAGCACTTTGTTAAAAATCTCCTGGTTATCTCCACATGCATTTCAGCCTCAGCACCATTAAGAGACTGGACATGAATATTCTTTAAATCTTTGATCATTTCAAGAGGCTACGATGGGATAGGAGGAGTCTTTCATGCTGGAAATTCTTATGTCATTGTCCAATGTAATACATAACACACCTGTCATCTTCACAGGAAAAAGCTTCGTGCCTTTTAAAAATTCAGCTCTAAGGGTGTCTCCTGTGATATGTGACCTAGAAGACAGATAACTAGGGAGATCCTTTAAGTGAAGGAATCTTGGGTTTTATAGCTTTTGGATATAACCACCTCCAGAGCTGGGGAAGGAGCTGCTATTTAATTAGAGATATTAAACCAGAAACATACTTTTCTCCTAACAAAAGAAAAACCCTGGGGCTCTGGGGAGTTCTGGATGTCTATACCTTGCCCAGAAGGCAGGATTTTCTTCTTTCAAATGAATCCACCATATGTCTGGATCTGGGCTCTGTATGTTCACCTTGTTTTACTCATACTTATGAGTTAACTGCTCAGTGTCTGGGTGTTAGGAGGCATATTTGCCTGTCTATTCTCACTGATGTAGTTCAGCTTATAGTAAAAGGACTCTAGATTGCTTTATAGAACAGCTATGATAAAAGTAACTTTATATAGACAAGAGCAGATTTTTAAAACTACTTATTTTTGTGAAATTTGGGAGATTCACAGATGGATTTCAATTTGAGAAACCTATTTACCATTGACACTTTGTTTTCCCATTACTAGAGAAAGAAGCTATGTGAGCATCAAGATATATAAAGACTGTAAGTGAGAATCAGACATAAAAGTTTGGTTGTGACTAGCCATGTCAAGAGGTTTGTGATGTACTTTGGAGGCCACAGAGATTGAAACTGGCCCAATTGTCCCACAGAACTGATATTTATGGCTTCTTTTGAATAAACATAGAAATTGACCCTCCCAGTCTTAAAACTTGAGAAAGTTATATTTGTCTTATCCAAGTTGGTTTTTTTTTTTTTTTTTTTTTTTTTTTTTCAGGAAACCAATGATCAGGCCTCCCAGATAGCATCAAGGAAATACCAGATTACCACATCAGGATAATGAGATGCCAGACTCCTCATTCCTCAGGATTGTCTCCTTATCCCTCTCTAATTTCTGTTTTCCCTCATATGGTTACATTTCTTCCCTGCTATATAAATTCCTAATTTTAATGTGTTAAGGAGATAGATTTGAGACTGCTCTCCCATCTTCTCTCTGCAGGACCTGAATAAAGCCTTCTTCCTTGGAAATACTCCTTGTCTCAGTGATCGGCTTTCTGTGTTGTGAGCAGTTGGACTAAGACTGAACCTCTGGTGTTTTGGTAACAAAACCCATGCACTGTTTCAAATAGAAGATTTTCATGCTCCAGCATTATTTTTATAACAATAATAAGATCTGAGCCAAAATCCAGTATGACGGATGTGAGCACACTTCCATAATATTGTTATAAGTTAGATCCTTATGCTGATTGGAATTTCAGAGTAACCTACATGGCTTGGAGGAAACCAAAAAGTTGTAATGCCTACCATCATACTGCATTAGACAGATTTAATCCCTATTCATTGTAACCAGTTCAGCTTCAAAACATGTGCTAACCATTCAACACGCATTTCAACTTCAAATCCACTTTTTATGCCCTTCAAGAGTTTTCATCAGATAACCTCATGAAAGCTCTCTAATGTCAGCTAATGTTCTTGCCCCTAATATGTCTGATGGTCCTGTCCTGATGAAATCTTTTCTGTCATTTTAATTTACATGTATTGTAAACTTCCATGCCTTTGGATGTAGTTGTTCCCTTTGCTCAGAATTTCTTCTCTTTTTTCCTCTCTGGTTCTTACCAAATTCAAATTACTGTTAGAGCCCAGTTCAAACATTACTTCCATTGTAAGGAACACCCCTGGATGTCTCAAAAGGCTTAATACTTCCATTTCTACATAGACATGTTTGTTAGCCATTATAGCACTTCATTCATTTAACAACATTTTTTGAGCAAGTATTCTGTACTAGATACACTATTAGCACTTAGGATACCATAATAAAAAACTTAACTTTGCAGGAATTTTTTAACATATTACTTCCCCATTATTCTGTGGATATCTTGGTGATGGGCTCTATGTTAATTATCTACATATCCTAAGGACCTAATACAGTTCCTGTTATTTAACAATGTACTCAGTAGTTACCTGAGTTAAAAATTGATTGAAGAAGTATTTTTTCATATGCCTCCAATTCTGAATGCAGTAATACTATCTGCACCCCTTGGTATCAAACGACTGTCCTCTCAGAGCACTTTGTGCTTCCAAGAGTTTGTAAGATCATTCATTCATGCATTTATTAAATCAGTTTTTAGCACATAATCCAGATATTTTTGTTATACTCTGTTTTTCTCATAACATCTCTCTTGTTTCTTCCCCTCTAGACCATTTCCTTAGGAGTTAGTCATTGTGGCTTATTTATTTATTTTAAAGAGGTAAGTGAAGTAGAAATAAGGGGCTAGAAAGAACCTTTTAAAGATCACGTATTTTCACTGTACTATAGGACTACAAGGATTGGTGGGTCAGAACATAGGTCATTCATATTTCCTGTTGGACTAGTTGGAGTTTAAAGAATTGGGACATTTAAGATTTGAGGAGATTTTACATGCTGCTTACTCCCATATCCTACCTCAGCCTCCTAGTTTATCTCTGATAAAGCTTTCAGGCTCCCTTTGAATGCTTCAATAAGTGAGGCTGCACCACGGTTAGTGTTTTAAAGTTGTTTTTGTCATTGTTGTTCTTTTATTGATCCAGTCTGACTTTTTATAACTTCATGGTGCCAGAAAGCCATTACAGTAAGTAATAATTAACATGTAACAAGTTGCAAATTATTTTAGAAAAGTAAAAGCTCTTATCTTGGAACAAAGTTATTGAGGTAAACTTAAAAGTCAGTGTGCCAGTGTCTAGGATGAATTCTTATCCTATTTTTGCTTCTATGTGACCCTTTGTGAAGGATGGGGGATAATAGCCCTTAAAGCAATTAGGGACTCTCTTTGCAACTTTCTGCTCTGTTGCACCACTGGAAGCTCTAACTCACCCCCTCCGGGTAATTTACTTGCCTGTTGGATCTTGGCCATTGACACGTTTTACTTTCCTAGTTTGTGTCAGTTAATCAACACTTACAGAGTGCCTGCTGTGACAGAACTCTGTGCGAGACCCCACAGAAACATTCACCAACGGTGGCCATAGTTGTCTTGGATCTTTTTTTTCTAGGAACTCACATTAAAGAAAAGGGAAAGAAGAATGTAAAAGGCAGCACTCAATTTCTCATTCTTAGCCTTCTTTCTATGGACTTTGTAGTACCTCCTACTGAGGACAGCAGAATAGCTCTTCCAGAAATCTCCAGGGCTTAATTTACAATTAATTTTCTTAAATATTTTTAATGATGCAACCACACTATTATTTCCCTTATTTGTATACATATACAACTGGATGTTATGACTCTATAGAGAAAGAGCCAGGTGTCTGACCATGTTTGATTCAGATGCTAAATTTGTCACTCAGCAGGGATCATATCTGTGTTAGAGTCCTTAAGCCAAGGTTCATGGATTCATAGTATGTCTACAGATGGGCTGCGTGCTTTAAGCCTCCCCCAAATTACATGAAAAATGTATGCATATACTAAATTTTCAGAAGTGTGGGGGTTCATCACTTTCACCAGAAAATACATGCTATGTAATATGAGTTGCATGAAACCATGAGAAACAGGTGAACATGAGCAGCCCCTACTCCATTTCCAGCCATTGTCATATTCAAGTGACTAGTTTTCTCATGTGGTGGCTTTATCTTTTTGCTCTGTGCTTAAAATGCAGAACAACAAGACAGAACAAAGTGAACATGGAACATAAAAAAACCACAAAATTTTTGGAGACTTGTTTATTTACAGCTTTTTTAGTATATGGGAAAAGCTAAAACAACAACAGGAAAAGACCTGTTGAGATTTTCCAAACATAAGGAAAATATTCAGTTGAGATGAACTGCAGAGTCACTCTATATTCAGGGGTTAACTTCAGGGTCACTGTGATAGGTCAAGTGGTGCCCTATCAGCATTATTTACTAACTGAATATAAATACAGGTCTTTAAATTAAATAGTAGAAATGAAATGGAAAATATGGAATTGTGGTTAAAGATAGTAGCCAAACGGGTCAAATATCAAAGCGTTGCTTGATAGATTTATTTTTTTGTAATCCCTCTGTTCCTTTACTTCTGGGGCCTGTCAGTTGCACAGGGGAGAGAAACAGTTTGCCGCTATGAGTTTTCACTAGGAAAGAAAGAGCGAGAGAAAGGCAGTTAAAATGCTTTTGAGTTCAACAAATGTGTCCTGAGAGCCAAATGGAACAGGGTGAAACCCTAGCTAAAACCCATGGGGAATAATTTGTTGCTAGCAGCATCTGGAAAAGACGTGTGGCAACGGCTGCAGTTTTGTTTAGAGAACAAATGGAGGAAAAAAAGGGCTTTGAAAAGGTAGGCATGAAGGGGAGGGAGAAAATGACGGAGGTCTCGAATGAGTTTGGGGATTTAGGAAGGAGATTTAATAGACTGAAGACTGAATAGCAGGTCACAGCTAAAGAAGTGAAAACCTGGGCGAGAGACATCAGTAAGAACGCACGGTGTTAGTGCACGGACTGCAAACCTAAAGCAAACTCAAATTAAATAGTTTATTATTCCTCCGGCTGCTTCTACCACTAATAATGTGTTTTCCCTCAAGAACTGGGTATTTTGAAAATCCATATTAATCATCGAGACCAGTGCTTGCGCTTATCCCGTGGGCGGCCCATTGTAGAAACCACTTTCATTCCGCGCGGCTGCTGCTTTCCAGGAGGTGGTGGAGGCTGTGGCAGCCGCGTGCACTGCTGGATCCGGCTGCAGGGGGCCGTGGCCCCTGGCTGGACCCTGACTGCTCCAGGTCATCCCGGGACAGAGCCCGCTTTCGTCTAGACTGCTCACTTACCTGCCCTCGGCTCTTGTAAAACCCACATTTCAATTACAGGAAAGGGGGAGCCTAAAAGCTATAAATATAGACAGAGAACACTCTGTCTTCAGTGGTCTGTGCTCACCATTCTAACCTTGCGTTTTCCCCGCCCCCGCTCCCATAGCCCTTCAAAATCTGAAAGGATGGAGAAGGTAAGGATCCATAGCCAAGGTGTGGTCCCAAGGCCCCCATGGCCTCATCTCCATTGTCCAGCTGAGGCCAAGGTCCTCCCAGGCTGCTCCGGCGGAGCACTTGGCCCCTTAGGTCAATCCTATGAGAATAATTATTTTACTCAACTTGGAGGGCTCTCACTTACCTTCTAGTGTATGGGGCAAATAGTGGTAAATAGTGAGGGGAAATTAGGACAGAGCCACAGTTCACTTTTGGGTCCTTGTACCTCCCTTTTCAACTCTAATTGTGGAGCATGTGGGTACATCTCCCTTCAGATGCATCTTAGGTTTACTACTAAGGGATCCCCCAGGATGCTTTCCTGAGCAGGAACTAGGCTGGTGAATATTTATCTATTACAGGAGATAGCTTCAAAGATGGCTATCATTTATTGAGAAGATTATTATCTTCTCAATAAGTCCATGCAGGCAGGAAAACCCTATGCTAGTTTCCTGTCTGCATGGATTTTGGGCTTGAAGGGTTTAGGCTTAAATGTGGCTCCCCTACTTGCTAGCTGTAAAACTTCAGGCAAATCATGAAACCTCTCTGTTCTTCAGATCCGTTATCTGTAAAATGGGTTGTTGCAGGGAATAAAATACTACAGAGCAAGTTCATGGAGATAGAATCATGTCTCACTACATGTGTATTACATATACCTGTTAAATATCACAAAATTGCCATTTCATTGTGTTCCAGGTATTGTGTAACATGTATACATAGTTCTTTTTTTCTAACAATGTCAATGATATGTATTTTGCTTATGATTGGGCTTACATATTTGTAAGAGGCAGAAGTCATATTTGAATGTCAGTTTTCAGACTTTGTGGTTTCCCCACTATGCAAGTATCTTAGTTACAAAGAAAAAAAAAGTTCCAAGATTAGAAGTTCTGTCATGAAGACAGATGACAGAAGATATTTTAGATATCTAATAATATTTTAGATACCTGATAATAACATTTTTTCTTTTTATTTATCTACTTTTATTACTTACTCTGGTGCCAGGCATTATGTGAAACCATCAATATTTCATTTTATTGTAAACAGAACCTTACAAGAAATCTTTGATTATTATTCCCATTTGATAGATAAAGTGGCTACAGTTTAATGAGGTTTTTAAAACCTGCAGTTACTGAGCTGGTAAGTAATAATGAGGGAATTCACAGCTCTGTTCAAATCCCACATACTTACCCAAGTGTCTCCTATAGAAAATGGTGACCTCTGCATGCTCAAGGGATAATAATTGAAAGGAAAAATATTAAATGGCAGTTTGGATTATTGATTGTTAAAGAAACCCAGAAGTTATTGGGCAATGACATTTAATAAAACAATTTGGTAACACTTTGGTGCTGAATGAAAAGAAGAGCATAAGAAGTTCAGATCCAGGCTCTTTTCATAAGCTTCTGAAGCACCATTATCATCATCCTAATCTTCTGGAACATCTCTGGAGCCATCGTCATCATCATCTTCACAACAGCTTAATGAGCATTGCCCTTTATGTATTTTAAAATAGCTTTATGTACAGTAACTAATTTCTTCCTCAGTACGTTATCTTTGAGACAGAGTATTATTCCTACTTGAGAACTGGCAAACAAAGACAGAGAAAGGGTAAAGGACTGGTCAAAGCTATTAAAGACATGATCCACATTTCTTAATGACTCACTTCATTTTCCTAACACTTCTCATAGTCCACTTCCGAGAAATACACCCCCCGAACTGAACATTTTTCTCCTGTATTTCCCCATCGATAACATCCAGTTATTGGCTGAGATTTAAAGTGTGTATATGGGTGTGAAAGGCAAGCAATGTGGCAGAATAATAATGATAAAAATCTATTTTAATTATTTTTCTTTTTAATTTTAATGCTTTCATTTAGCAAACATGCTGTAGGCAATTGCTGTGTACTAGGCAGAGTTTGGTAGCAGAAATGAATACGTACGATACCATGGTCTCTAATTTCAAGAATTTAAAAGTCCACTTGAAAAATGGATGCAGGTACAAATCACAGTGACACAATGCAGTAATAGAGTTGTAAAGCAGGGCTTGGAAACACTAGGGATGAAAAACAGAGTCTGTCTTAGAAATCTAGGGAGACTTCAGAGAGGAGAGGGTATTATATTTGGGATTTGGGATTGCCCGTAACTCACCAGATATGGGAAAATGTAGTTAGTATTAATAGTGTGTACAAAGAAAGACCCATGTGTATGACCATTAATCGGGTCATCTTTCTTGATTAGAAATTGCTCAGTGTTGTTAGTGTCTGGATCCATGTGACCGCATTCAGTCTTATTTGGTTACTCCAGGTGAAGATTTTTGGGAAGAGTACAGTCTGAGAATGGAGACAATTCTCAGTTCTGTATTTCCGACTTGGCACTAATTAACCATGTGACTTGGAGGAATCATTTTACTTCTTAATACCTAGGTTTTCTTATTTGTTTAAAAAAAAGATAGAAGGAGAGAAGAGAGACAGAGACAGAGAGAGACAGAAAGAGAGAGAGAGTTGGTATAATGTCTCTAAAATTTTTTAGTAGCAGTGCATAATCCTCCAAACCATGACAGAAGCATTTGTTTTTCTCACCCAATTTTGTGGGTGAGCATTTGGCCCAGGTGTTTTTGTAATTGTGATAAATTGAACAAATTCTGAATGTGCAGTTGCCTTCAAAACTCACCTCGCCACCTGTGTGGTAGGCTGCCTTTCTAATATGGGTGTAAGTTACCACCCACCCACTGACCCAGTTTTATTATTGCCTTAGGTATTTCAGACATGAAATTTTATGAAACTTTAATAGGTCAACAAATTGTTCAGAATAGAGAGGCTACATGCACACGCATACTCACACACATGTATGTAAATGTAGGAATTAATTTCTGTCCTCTGAAAAGCAACATGCTAGGAACATTAGGACCCACAGCAGGTGCTTTCTATGGTGGCACACCTGACTTGTGTGTCCGAATTCCTTGGACTTTGTTGGTCAGGCTTTCTAGCTTTGAATGAAACAATCAAGGGAACAAGACCCCTTTCAAGTTATCTTGAGAAAAATGAACCAAATTACAAGCACAGCTTCATGATCTAGAACTTAGAGTAAGTAAACTTTTCAGGAACTGACAAAACTGTTGAAAAGGATTGCCCTCTATTTTTCTCTCTCAGGTATAACAAGGTCTCTCTTGTATATTTAATTCTTGTTCTCCCTTTTTTTTCTATAGTTGCTTTCTTTTTTTATTCTTTTTTATAAATGCACACTTTGCATGACAATCAAGATATATGGTTCTAACTCCAAGATTTGCAGCCTCAACTTCCACCACCTGCTGTCCATTCTTATATCTCATAATTCAATTTTATGAGAAATTGTTCCATGACATATTTATGTTGCATACCATCTTGCATATGCTTTTTAAAAAGTCTACTGGGGTACATGTCAATTCCTTTCTCCAGAGCCAATCACTGTGATATAATTTATGAAGTTATACATCTTGATGTCCCATGGAATAATGAATTGGTCTATGGTAAGAATGATCAGGATATGACACAAAACTACCTGGAGACTTGCAGAGTCCCTGACCTAGGAAGCCACCCATGACAAGTGAAGAAGACATAGAGCCCCCAGTGTTTGGGACAAAGGAGGAACTAAGAAAAAGTGCACTAGAAAAAAAATCAAGCTATACTGACTTATTTCAGTAAGGAGACTTCATGGAAAATAGTAGCTGTTATTGGATAACCATGGATTAATTTTGTGGTAATTCACTGTGATTCTCCAGGTCCTATTTGTCTTAGCCCTAGCAAAAGTAAAACAAGTGAGAAATTTTATTTATTTATTCATTTACTTATATATTTAGCAATTATTTTTGACCTTTTAATTCAAACCCACCATAGATTTTTACCATTACAGCATGCTTATTATTCGAGGTTGTTGTGAAATAACACCAAAACTTCTAGATGACTGCTGGGAATATTAATTAATTTAGGGTGATATTATGATTGTTGAAAGCCAAAAGGAGGAAAGAGGTTTGCCTTGAACCAAATAACCTGACTTCTTTTCCTTGTTCTTTCTTCTGTCTTACCCTCCATATCATTTTCACCGTGACCAACACTGCTATCACACCTAGTCTCTGCAAGATCACTGGGAAAGATATATGCACAGAAGAGGAAAAGTATGACCAATAAATGTATACTATCTGGGGTTTGAGCTTTCATTGTTTACTCAGCAGGACTCCCTATTCGATTGGGCTAGATGGATGTAGATGTAGACTTCATCATTTATATCTAACCAAGCTTAAAAGTCTGTACTTCATAATCAAATCCAGAATCGAGACTTTCATTTGAAATTGTACCACTACAATTGAGAAAACTAACATGCAGTTCCTGCTAATAGGTAAAGGAAAAAGCAAGAAAATGAAAGTTTATTACAGTGGCTATATTAAACTGACCCAGACCACCCATCAGGCTTTTTAGAAGAAAGCGTCATTATTTTCCAATGAGTAGATATGGTAGACTTTCAAGGGAAGGGACTCTGGAGAAAGACCATGAAGAATGGCAAAAATTGGACAAGCAGAGAAAAAAGGATGGAAAATCCTAAGCCAACATAACACTGAGGAAAAGGCACAGAGTGGCCACAACCCTGGGGAATTTACAGGACACAGAAAAGAGTTTGGTTGGGCTACAGCTAAGAGTACATAGAAGGTGATGTAAGAACAAAGGTAATAGAAGCCCATGACATTTTTGAGTCAGAAGAACAACACTATTAAAGTTCCCCATCAGAAAGATTAACATGGGAGCAAAGCATACAATACACATAACTGAGCAGTGATTGGAAGTAGAGACACCAGTCAGGAACCACTGAAAGGGTACAGATAAAAAAGAAATGAATCCTATTCAGGCAGTTAAAATGAAAAGCAGACAATGGATAGGAAGTATTTTGTGAAGCCTTTAACTTTTAAATTGGAAACAAAGTCAATGTTGTGGGCAAGAAAAAGTAAAAAAAAAAAATTTTACAAAAGATGGAAAGAAGAGAGTTTAAATCTGAGATCCTGGGAAGAGTGTTGCATCATTACTTGAAAATAGAATGACCGAGGAAGAAAGAGTTTTCAGGTAAAATTATATATTCACTTTTAAATGTAATGAATTGGAAAAGTCTGTAGAACACCCTAGATAAGAGTTCTTGCAGAATATTAGAAATGTAGAAATATAGTTCCAGAGAGAGCTTAGCGTTGCGGTATTTCTCATAGAGGTAATTTTTAAATTTATAAGACTGGATTATACTTTTTATAGAGTCAGTGCAGAAGGATCAAAAAGCAAGGAGGAAGCAGATCTTTTGGAAACACATATAGAAAGAAAAAGAGAAGAAAAAGAAGGAGACAGAAAGAAGAAAGTATAATATTAGACAGAAAAATGTTTTAAAAAGTAACTTGGTAGGTACTGAAGGACACAGAAAAATTTAGGATGTTGGAGACTCAGAGAAAATAAGAAATATATATATATATAATAAAGAAATATTTAATATATTGGATTATTTTATTTCAAAAAACTTAATATATATATATTTATTTATATTTATATGTATATACACACTAGGAATCTAGAGTCCTAACAGGGGTAATTGACTTCTGTGTTGGTCTCCTGTAGATACAGCCTGAAGTACACTTTATTTCACAGCCCATATTATTTGTTAAGATCATGCATATATATATGTGTGTCTATATATATATATATATACATACACACACACACATGAAATATCATGTACATATATATATGAAAATACATATGACATCCAAAGTATTGTAATATTTCACAAAAGCCATGTGTGTCTTGAATAGTAAGAAACAAAGTCAGATTGTGAGAGATTCAGAAATCTGTGGTCAATAATCAGTGTAATGTGTGATTTGATCAGCTTGCCATCTGCAAAGGGGCTGACAGTAGGGAGATAAAGAACCTGCCAGTATCAAGAGTCTGTGATTTAATTCATTTCATGCAACTGATTTGATTCGAGTTTAGGCCCATACTCTTCTATTGTGGTAGACAACAGCAATACAAAGTTGATTTTTAAAGTACTTAAATTCTTAACAAAAATAATATGAGCTGTAGAATAAATTGTGTCACAAGCTGTATCTACAAAGAGTAACACCGAGGTGAATTACTCCCATTAGTCAGGACTCTTGAGTTCTTAGTGTATATGAAAAAAATCCATTAAGTGTTTTTGAGATAAAATAACAAGCTAATTTATTAAATATTTCTTTTTTCTGATTTAAAAAAGATGTTGCCTTTATTTTAGCATATCTTATTGGTATTTGACAGTTAGTTCTAACTAAATTCCAGCACCAGCAAAGCATTGATTGAAGAGCAAGGATGATGACAGTGATGGTGATCATTGTTAGAATTATAGGAGCACATACCATACTTCAAGTCCTTTATGAGATGATGTTATTTTCTTCTTCTACTTGGAGAAGAGAAAGGATGCCATGCTTTTTCCAGAAAGCTTGTACTTGGTAGGACCATTTCCCTTTGAGCTCATTAGCCTTCAACAAGCATGCCATTAGAGCAGTACTTTTTAGCACTTCCCATCCTCAAAGTACTTTGAAAATATTAGCTAATTAGATCTCCAAACACTCATGAGAATTTTCTAAGTATGTATTATTATTCTTGTTACCTTGTCACAACTGGAGACCAGCCATCTGCATAACTTTTCCAAGGAAGTAGAGGGCATTATTGAAAGAGCCAAGACTCTAACTTAGAAATATTTAAGTTTTGGTGTTGTCATTTGGCTCCAGGCCTGTGTGTCTTCCTTTCTATGGAAGACATGTACAATGAAGCAACTAGTCACGTGAATCTTAAAGTATATTTGAAACAAACAGTATAACCTTCATTTATTTCATAAGATTAACATAACATTCCTCCATTCTCCCTCCTGTATTACTAACACACAAGGTGAAAATTACATTTACATATTATTTATGACCTTCATTTTTTCCACCTTTTCACTGATGGTTTAGGCATTATTGAAGCTCAGATAGCAGAATAATCTCCTCATTAGAGGCTGTGAGGATCCTCTTGTTACTGTCCTCTCCTTACTGACTGGATCTTGTCTCCACCACTTTTTACCCAGTTTTGATTCAGTAAAGGATTCAATGAAGGAAAAATTTATAATGAAAGATACTGTAGCTCCCAAACCTTCACTTTCAACTCTAAGATATAATATTACGTGCACATAACCATTCATGTAACTTTATATAACATTCAAGGTACCTTCTTTCATATTTCTGATAAAATTAACTTTTTTTTTTTTGAGACAGAGTCTCTCTCTGTTGCCAGGCTGGACTGCAGGAGCACAATCTCGGCTCACTATAACTTCTGCCTCCCAGGTTCAAGTGATTCTCTTGCCTCAGCCTCCCAAATAGCTGGGACTACAGGTGCGTACCACCATGCCCAGCTAATTTTTTGTATTTTTAGTAGAGACAGGGTTTCACCATGTGAGCCAGGATGATCTCCATCTCCTGATCCATCCTCCTAGGCTTCCCAAAGTGCTGGGATTACAGGTGTGAGCCAACGCGTCCAGCCCAAAATTAACTTTCTTTATAAACTTTTCCAAATTAGCATTTCCATCCCCGTGTTAATTTATTAAGTTTCTCTCCCAGTTTTATTTTCGTGTATCTCAGTTTTATGTCAACATCAACTGAAGTAAGACAAAATTGTTTATATTCTCAGCCTGTCGTCATGTAATTTTTCTCTGTCAATCGTGTTGTCTCTCTCCTTGTTGTCTGAGCCCCAAACTTTGGATCTACTACGTCTTGTCTCTCTCTTTAAGCTCCACAAAAAGATAAATAACATATAATTTTTCATCATACCCCAATGGTAAGTATCATTTTGTTTTTTATTTCCATGGCTACCAACTCAATACAAGCCCATTGTAATAGGCTCCTGGTTTGCATTCAAAATACTTGACCATGTTTAGGTGAGAAAATCTTATATTTCACTCAGTGGGAATAATTCTGTTATTCTAGCAGAGACAATGACTGACTTTCTATAGAAGCTGATAAAACATAATGGGCTATATCAACTAATATCTGAAAGCACCTCACTTTTCAACATCGCTTTCATGCTAAATGTTGTAAACTCAGATATCCAAGTGGGTAGGTTCCCAGGCCAGCCACAAATAATTCTAACAGTCAGATGTAAAACAAAAAGCAAAAAATGAAAATACAAAATTAATAAAGAAATAAACCAACAAGCCATCACAACCACCAACAACAAAACCATGAAGTCAGAAAACCAGAAGCTGCTGTTCCAGAAAATTGCCCAGGGATGTGTTTGCAGGACCCAGCACCTGAGAAATGGGATTCTCCTAAGGTAGAGAGGGATGATAATGATGTATCTAGTCCTTGTAGATGTGAGTGGGTAGCTTTTTTTCTGGCATTATTTCTACCATATTTATTATTTTCAAAGTTTTACTTTCTGGTTGTTATTGTTTGGGTTTTTCATTTTGTTTAGTTTTGTCCTGGGTTTTTGTTATTTATTCGTTTAAACTGGATTTCAACTATTGCTTTGTATTTTCATCCCCAAAGAATCTTATTCCACTGTGAGGCTGTGGTAGAGCAGTCTGCCTAAGGTAACTGAATCTTAGTTGATTGAAGATCCCATTGGGATTGAGGAATAGTGCTTGTAAAATCAATTCACATCTCTGCAGAATTAGAGAAAGTGTCTGAGTTGGTCCAGCTGTATGCTCATGCCAGAACACTATTTTCTTTATTCTTTTATTTCTACATTTCTTTTCTTTTGTCAGCTTTTTGTTTATTGATATTTTGTGGAGAAATAACACCAAGCAGAAAATGGTAGTTATTTGGGCAATTTGATTACGTTGGTTGCTTTCTTGTTAATCAGCTGGTTATGTGTGTTTTCATAAGCGTTCAATGTATTGTTCCTGCTCTCTGATGTAGCTTTGTTCTACTTTGTTAGTCCTGTGTCAGCTATTGGAGTATATGTTCTTCAAGGAATGACAAGCTATTGCAGAATTTAGCATAACATTCACACTAAATGGACCTGCACAACATTGTAGATCAGCAATAAATTCTTATGAGATGAATAAGTGATATTGTAGACAAATCTATTATGTAAGCCTTAATCTTTGCTTATTTCTTTCCCTATAAATTATAACAAAGGTAACATACAGAAAAAGTACTTATATTTAGGGAACTTGTGGGAGAAGACTTATATATATATATACGTATATGACTTAGAATATATTAAATAACATCTAGAAAATATCTTGATTGTGTACCATGGAGTACATGTCTGTGTAGCTAATGAATGTGAGACAAAAGAGTTCAGTGTATGTTGTTTTAAAGAAAAAAATTGGCCGGTTACAGTGGCTCAAGCCTGTAATACCAGCAGTTTGAGAGGTCAAAGTGGGTGGATCACAAGGTCAGGAGTTTGAGACCAGCCTGGCCAACGTGGTGAAACCCTGTCTCTAGTAAAGATACAAAAAAATTAGCTAGCATGGTGGCGCACCCTTTAATCCCAGCTACTCAAGGGGTTGAGGCAGGCGAATCGCTTGAACCTGCGAGGTGGAGGTTGCAGTTAGCTGAGATGACGTCACTGCACTCCAGCCTGGGTCACAAGGCAAGACTCTGTCTCAAAAAAAAAAAAAAAAAGATAAAAAATTATGAGAGCATAAGTATAAAAGACATAATCCAGGAAATTAAAATAAAAATCTATTTCTTCTTTCTCCTTTCAAAGCTGATATTTCATCTCTTATAATGTCTTGTATTTATTCACATTAATCAGCCCTATATCTTCATAGATATCCTATGGTATTGCTATATAGGTAGATATGTGTGTTTATAAATAGGTTGCAAATTATGTTCATTCCTTTAATACTAATCTAGAAGCAAAGAGGGCTGCTGTTATTGTGGGTTATTATTCCTGCACAGGAGATGACAGGAGAGGCAGAAACTATCTGGAGCTCAGTCTGAATTGCAGTTTTAAGCACGTCTGATGTAGTGCATGTCTGGAGGTGGCATTTCTAACCTTTTTATCAACTGGGTTCCATGGATCAGAATAAATGATAACAATAGCTCACCGCCTTCTGCTGGATGGATTTGTTACTTGAAAAATGATCAGGGCCCTATTAAGAGAAGCCACACCGCCCTAATGGGGAGCAGATCACAGGCCAGGTCTCTTTGCGCCTGTCTCTCTCTGCGTGAGGGGACACGACCCTGCCTGTCTTTTTCCCTGGGATCATATGAATGATAGACTTCTTTTCTTTCTCTGAATTGTTACAGCAAGAGGAGAGGAAAGATTGCAGATTTTTTTTTCTCTTTCTTCAGAAAAGAGACATGGCCCATTTTAACATCCCCATTATCTATGTGTCTGTCCACAAAAGCTCTATTTGAAAAAACGCTATGGTTTCACAGTGATGACAAGCCCTTTCCAATTCTACTTTCCCTATCCACAATATACCTGGGGCTCCATTTTCATACTTGGAAGGGCAATGCATTTACTAACTGCCCCCGAACCTTCCTTATACTGACCCACCCCTCAGATTTTGCTCTGGTCTTCCCTTTCATGAATCATACCCTCTCCTTCCTTTTATGTCCACATATTGTAGTTCTCCTTCAAGACATAATTCAAATTCTACATTCTCTCTGAAGCAATCCTTGCCCATTCTAACTCACAATACTATCTCCTTATTTTGAGCTAATGATATATTATTCTTAAGACCCAGTATAGACACTGAAACTTATCATCTCATGTTCATTTATTTATGGTACAAGACCTGATCTTGTTATATTTTATTTTCACCCTTCATTCCCTATGCCCTCTTTCATGTTCCCCATAATTATCCAACGTTATATGTTTCATCTCTAACCTTAAACATGTATGTGTATAAATCTGCTAACTTTTTGGAATTTTATTTTATGAGAATATGAATCTTTAAAATTATATAAATTACATTATACAGTGTTTCTTTTCTTTCCTACATAGTATGCTACCTTAATTATTAGAAAATAATAGATTATAGGTTGATAGATAGATTGAGTGATTGATAGATAAGTAGCAGATAGCAGAAAGTAGAGCAAAGACAGATAAATCATGGAAAATTTCAGACTCATTTTCAAAGCTCCAGTGGAACACATGTGGGAGAAGAAAGCAATCAAACCCACCTCTCTTATTCACTGTGTGGTCCTCATTTTGAACTTCAAACAAAGAAACAATCAATAAATGGAGAGTCCTTGGCCTGGAAAGGTCAGTGTTTCAAGAAAAATTATGTGACTCAACAGAGAATGAACAAATGAATGATGCTGTTGGCCCATTCTTACTGAAATGTAACACCCACTAGGCCATCTCAGAGATAACTCTTCTCACCTAGGCTTTTGAGCAAGTCAGTATGTGTTTGTCCACACTTCAGGTATACATGTGAAAGCCTATAACTGACCCTTCCTTTATGCAAGGCTGAAATAAATGTTACAATGCTGAGAACTTCAGAAGTGAGATTTTCAAATATGGATATTACTTTCATTGAAACTGAAGCAATGATTATCTTCCGACTTTTGTGCACTCAAAGCACTTTTGCCTTTGGGGGCCTCTTTTTCCTTTAAACAAAAACAAAAGAAACAAACATTTTAAAAAGACAACAGACCAACCAAGAATATGCATTATATTTAATGACTGTCAGCATAAGGATGAATGTAATAATCCAGTTTTGATTCATTATTATACCTTCATTATTGTTACAGTTTCATTCTGAGTTTAAAATAAATTTATATTAAAATATTTTCCTGACCCCTGAAAATATCTTGGCCTTTAGGCACTTTGCCTCCCATATTCAATGAATTAGCTGGTCCTAAGTGAGAGGAGGAAGGTGAATTATCTATTATTCCAACATCAACAATTCCTATAATGCTTTAGAGTTTGTAAAACATTTAGGCATTATCTTCATAGGCATTTAAAAAAACTCTACGTTGGCACCATTTTTAGAAATGTGGACACTAAGGTTCTGCCAGTTGTGCTGTCGCCATAGAAAACAATAAGCAGCATGATGTTACAAGAACTCATGCCCTAGTTCCTAAAAGTCCAATGCATTTATTTCCCCATTAGACAATCAGCATTAACCTCAGAGTTGTTTATGTTTAATACTTGGCTAATTCATTTTTATCACAATCTAAATTAATCACTCCCTTCAATAAGAAACACAGGCTTCTTTCCTCTCTCATTTTTGATTTTTCAGACATATACATCTACATATTTATTAAATAAACATGTATTGAATACATGAAGACAAAGATGAAGAGCATTCTTTATGACACTACAGTTTTTTTAATAACAACTGGCACCACCACTCCCTTCATCCCTTCTCCAAAAAAATATGGAAGCAAAAACTCTAAATTTACTTTGAAGAATTTATTTTTGAAAAATCGTGTGCACTTAAAGCTTAAGACAATTACCGTATTTAACTATCAGTATACTGTGTCTCTTTATAAAATTCATTTTTGTAAAATATCTTGACTCCGTCTGTTTTGTCCCTCAATGAAGGTAACATAAGTTTCAACATTTTGAGGAGTGTTTATAAAAGTGATGAAGGTCTTCCTGCTGTTTGACACTAGCTCCTTTGTCTTTGTGGGGGAAACTACATGTAGTAGAGTCTCTAGCCTCTGTAATGCACTGCACCCTTCATCTGTCAAGCTCTTTCATTTGAAAATAATGAGCAGCCAAGGGTTTGAAAAACTAAATCTATTAAGAATATTTATGCAGGAGAACTATCACTAAACACCTCCATTCACTCATGTAATGAGATTGGCATCATCACGATAAAATTCTTGTCTTGTAAGATAATGATCTTATGGCTTTTTCTGGCTCTTAAACCAAAGATAATTGGGTTAATCTCTGCGGGAAGTCCATCTGTTTCCAGTAAACCATTTTAATTGTGGATGACTTTATTTCAGAAACATAGGAAAGGTCTTGCCACTCGCTTCCTGATCCTGGAATATTATAAGAAGGAATGTCAAAATTCAAAATGTAGAGGCATAGAAAAATGTAGATTCGGTGACATTTTCTATCTGCAAATAGTGTGATATTGGCAATATTTTGTGTTTGTGGGTTGCTTTTCATTAAGGATTGAAACATTAAGTTTTTGGCATTAATACTTGCACAGTGTTACTTAGAAAAAGACAGAGAAAAGTATTAATTTTGCAAAGGTAACATGAGATTGTGCCTAGACAATTATAAAATTAAGACCATAAGGCTGTATTTTCAAACCTTCCCTGTATAGTGCCACACATGCAACATTTGGTCATATATAACAATATACTATGGTATCTTCTAATTGTTTCATGTGTGAGAACCCAATTTGTCCAACTCTATTTTACAAGCTCATTGAAGATAAAGGTTGGGTATATGCTTTGTGTTTTATAGTCCACAATTGGCAGGCATATGTGAGGTGCTTACTACATTTTAAGATATCTAGTTTTTGAACAATGGATTAATTCATATTTGAATTAGATAAAAACTAATTTTTTAAGAATGCAATGAATTTTACATGGTAAGTTAGAAAAAATTGACAAATCATATTTGCCTAATTTTATGTTTTCTTTCCATATATGTTAGAACACTATTGAATGAAGATAGATAGATATAAAACACACACACACACACACACACACACACACACACACACACTTTCTCCCTTTCAGATTCTAGATCTTTTCCAGTGGATTTGGATCCCAATTCTACCACATTTTAGTGGCAACAATCTGACAGCATTATTACGATGACCAAAAGAGTTCACTGCTGTGGCATACACTGTGTGTGTTAGACATTGCTGCAGTCATTGTTATCACTTTACAGTTATGACTACAGACAGCATTTTGCCTTGTGCACAGACTTCTGGCTCCAGACAGGTTGCCAAGAATGCCCCTCCTTCTCTTAGTGTTTGTCTAAATGGGAGGAAGCCAGATTAAGAATGCACTTTTGACTCTTGGTTTCCATCACCAACCCATTCCATTTCCATGAAGCAGCCTCTGCTTCAGTAAAACAGTTCTACACCTCACATTTTAGTGTTAAGAGAAATTCATTGTTCTTTCTTCCTCATTTTACATTTTGGAAAGTAAAACCCAGTAAAGATGATCTGCGTGCTGTCATACTAATGAGAGCTAGGGCTTTCATAGAAAGAAAATAACAGGGAACCTAAGATACAATATTTGGCTTCACTCATTCCGTATATATTTACTGAGCATCTGCCATATGGCAGGCACTAAACTGGATGCAAAACTAGAGATGCTTTTGCCATTCTTTGACACTTACAGTCCAGGGGAAGAAACAGCCAGGACTCAGAATAACACCAATAAAAATACCATTAAAACTCTGACCAGGGCTATGAATGAGAATTACTTGGTGCTGAAAGAATGGATCACAGAGGGGTGTAACCTGGAATTGGTGCCCAGCAGAGGCTTATTTGAGGTAGTAACAATTAAGCTGGGATTCATGCTGGCTACTGGGAGGCAGGTGGTGGTGTGCAGGACAGTGCTATTTGCAGTGTTCCAGAAACAGAGCAACATGTGAGAAGCCTTTGTGATGAAAGGGAGCAGAACATATTTGGGAGACTGGAAGAAATTGAACAGACTGAAATATTGAGGATAACTCATGAGTAAAAAATACATACAGCCCATGGTTATATTTCATAATAACTTAAGTACACTTTCAAAATAGCTAAGAGTGCAAACAAAAAACAAATGCTTAAGGGAATGGATAAACCATTCTCTATGATGTCATTTTACACTGGAGGCCTGTATCGAAACATCTCCTGTACCCTCAAAATATATACACCTACTGTGTACCCATGAAAGAAAAAATAGAGACCAGACCTACCTGGGCTTGAGGCCATGGTAAGAACAGTATAGGAAGGCCACTGAGTGTGCAATTTTTTTCTGGTAATCAATAGATTTATTTATTAAATATGCAATTGATTATCTTAACTATTTGGACATGTACAATCCAGTGGTATTAAGCACATTCACAATATTATTAATACATAACTCTCACCACTATATATTTCTAGAACTTTTTCAACATTTTAAACAGAAACTCTGTATTCATTAAATGATATCTCTCCATTTCTTCCTTTTCCCAGTTCTGGTAACCTCTTGCCTTTGTTTGAGCTGCTATAACAAAATAGAATTAACTGGGTAGGATACAAACAACAGAAATTTATTCTCACGGTTCTTGAGGTGAAAAGTTGAAGATCAAGGTAGATGTGCTGTCTGGTGAGGGCCTGCTTTCTGGCTCATAGACTTTTCTGCTGTGTCTTTAGATGGTAGAAGGCACTAGGGTTTCTCTCTCAGGCCTTTTTTTAATAAAGGCATTACTATCATTCATGAGGGTTCCTTCCTCATTACCTCCCAAAGGCCCCAATTCTGAATACCATTACCTTGGGGGTTAGAATTTCAACAGATGATTTTTTTTTTGGTGGGGGGGGCAAACATTCAGACTATAGCACCTTTTTTTCTATTTTCTCTCTATGAATTTGCCTGTTCTAGTTACTTCATATAAGTGGATGAGTCAATATTTAGAATTATTCAGTATTTATCTTTTCTTGTCTAGTTTATTTTTCTTAGCATAAGGTTTCAAAGTTCTTTCATGTTTCCCCATAAGCATGTCCACTGATTGAGAGAATAAAACCAAATTTATGTTTCTGAATTTTCCTCCAGAGGCCGGGTGGGGAATATAGGAGATGGATTTAGGGAGATCCTCTAGAAGGCTGTTGTGATGCTCATGATGAGAGATAATATAGCCTGGATGAGGCTATAACAGTGGAGAGAGATTAAAAATAGTAAATTCAGGAGGTATTTAAGAAGAAACTGTTTACTTATTGCCTCCTGTGAGCTTACCATCTATTTGAGGGACTTGTGGCATGTGCAGAGCATAATAAAGCTAATTTGTTATAATAATTGTAAGACTATGTACAGACTCACCACATACCAGTTTAATGGAGCTGTGACTAATGAATAGAAAAAAAAAAAGCACAGTTCAGGTGAGAAGACTAGACATAATGTATGAGACAATGAGAGAAAGAGAAGAGACAATGTTACCCAATGTTAAACCCTGGAATTCAGACAAGACTCATAATAGCTATAGAAGTTACAAAAAGAGAAAGGTGAACAGGAGACGGAGTAATCCAGGGCAGTTCCTGAAGGAGGCAGCATCAGGCAAACCCTGGTCTAGAAGTAGGAAAAGGAAGAGCTTGTCCCAGGAAAGACAAAGAGCATTCAGAAAATGCCAAATTGTGCACAGCCACAATAAACATTTAGAAATGGATGAGAACTCTCTCAAGAAAAGAGAGGCAACATTTCCACATAAATTTAGACAAAAATAAATAATGCAAGAACAGAAAATCAATTTGACGAAAGACAATCCGTCTCTCAACTTATCCCCAGTATGTTCTAAAATGGTCGACTTAAACACTCTTTCACCCTGAAATGACTCCGTGGGGATCAGTGGAATTCTTTTAATTTGGAGCAGCGTCCCCAGCTCAATGTGAAGACAAGTTTCCATTTTCTAAACTAAGTTTAATGGACTTGAAGGTCTAGAACAAACAGGAAATAAATGTTTTCTGTAACATGCTGGAAAACTCAGATCTGACTGTCAAAGAGCTGAATCTACTTCATACTGCTGGGAAAATTGCATTAGTATCTGGAGCAACTAATATCAGTAGGTGACGGAGATAAGTAATGAGGCAGAAAAAGAACAAGAAGAAGACTAGATTTACAAAGCAATCCATGGTGAGGCAAGATATTGATTTGAAATTACAGTTGATTACATTGGTAGGGGGCAAAGAAGGCAGCATTTTCTCAGATGTTGTGAACAAGTGACATTTCAAAGCACTTTTCATGTGTTTGAACTCAGCCCTCTCATTGGGCCCCGTGTCGGCACAGAGAGAAGAGAGAGAGGTAATTGCGTGAGGTCAGCTATCTTTGTTTAAGAAAAAGGAAAAAAAAATTTTCTTTGTTAGAATCTCCATTCAGGGCTTGAACACTGACAGATGAAAATATATTATCATAAGGCCACAACACTTGCCTTTGGCTTTAACTACATACAGATTTCTCCATAACTTTATTTAGCTTCTTTATCAATCAGTCTACTAATTACTCAGTTAGAAATTACTTTCTGGGTATATACAAGAGCAAACAAAGAAGTGGGTCAGGCAGATTATATGGCCGCCTCCAGAGAACAGAGCACAGAACACAGTATTATAAGTTCAGTGAATGGTAAGAAAACAAGCATTATAGGGTTTAAAAAGACACTATGGACTGATGAGATCAGGTGTTATAGACCAAGTGGACTGTGAACAGGGTCTTGAAAGGTGAGTAATGTTCTATCAGGCACAAAGGAAGCTTGTGAGCAAGGAAAGAGGGACCTCTATGTGTCTGAGGGACAGTGAGATTGAGGGTTTGCTGGAATCACACTGTTCTTTCAGGTTGTGAGGGCAGAATAAGACTCCATGAGACAAGCGTCAAACATTAGCCTACACAAAAAAAGCATGGCTATATTATGCAAGCACGTGGGGCCCCAGTGATTTTTGAAAAAGGGATATATTTAATAAATGGCAGTAGTTTAGTAAGTTTGACTAATGGGAAAGGAGTAGGTTGGAAGAAAAGCTGAAGTTAAAGGATTAAGAGTAGCTACTTTACCAGCAGTTCGGGTATGAAGGATTAGCAACTTGATTTCTGGCAGACCAAGCCAAGTTAAAAGAAGTAGGCCGGGTGCAGTGGCTCACGCCTGTAATCCCAACACTTTCGGAGGCCGAGGCGGGCGGATCACAAGGTCAAGAGATGGAGATCATCCTGGCCAACGTGGTGAAACCCCGTCTCTACTAAAATACAAAAATTAGCTGGGTGTGGTGGCGCGCACCTGTAGTCTCAGCTACTTTGGGAGGCTGAAGCAGGAGAATTGCTTGAACCTGGGAGGCGGAGTTTGCAGCGAGCCAAGATCCCGCCACTGCACTCCAGCCTGGCGCCTGGTGGTGGAGCGAGACTCTGTCTCAAAAAAAAAAAAAAAAAAAAAAGCTGCAAAGAGCTGGGGCCATAAAACATGGCCAACCCTCCCACCACTGGTGGACTCAGGCTCTGACCTCAGACTCAGCGTGTTCAGTGCCCTGTCAGAGACTTGCTCAGGAGTCTGAATTCCAAAGTAAAAGCTTCAGAGGGCTGGGGTAGGAGGGGAAAGGGTCCACTCCACAAGCAAAGCCTTTGGTGCTATACGGGCAATGATGCCTCTGGAGTTGACCAGATGTTAACGCCCTGGGGACAGAGCCAACTGGTCAGGGGTGCACTTAGCAGGCCTAGGATCATTCAGTGGTGGCAGAAGAGGGTAGAATTGTGGTTACATGAAGGACAACAGTCACATTAGTTGCCTAGGGCTTAATTTGTGTTTATGAAAGCTGGTTGCTAAAGGTTGCTTTCTTCTGGTGGCACTTAACACCTCACTGTGAAGTTGTCTTTTATTATTTAAGCACACACTAGATGAAGGGTGTTGATTCCTCAGAGATAGCTACTGATGGGTTTTAGTTAATGAAATTTTTTTCCTGAGCGATTGCTTTGGCTGTCAGAGGGCCTTACATTCGAGAGGACTCAAATTATTCTCAAGTTTAGCTGCACTTTTGAATCACCTCATGGGCTTTTACAAAGATGCCGGGAGGTTCTCCTCAAATCAATTAAAGCAAAGTCTCTGGGGGTGGGACAGCAGCATTTTTTTTTAACTGCACAGAGATTCAAAGGGGCTTATAAAGAGTCTACCTTCATATTTTTTTCAACATTAATTACTCGCATCAGACTTACCTTGGCACTTGTCAAAAAGAAAGCTTTCTTGGGATCTCTGGAGGTGAGTCCAGTAATCTGTATTTCTGAGAACTGCATTCTGAAACTACTGGCTTTATTGTATGTGGATTCCCTTGAATGCCCCCAGTTGATGGGTCCTAAGAAGGGTCTGGAAGAAGGTCCTTAAAATGAGATGTTCCTTTTGGGATTTACTGTGGGATTCTGAAACAGCAAAGACAGCTTAAAAATCTTCTTCCAAAAACTATAATGATATCACTGAGTCTGGAGGTTATATGCAGAGTAGAGGTTGGTTCTTTTAGCTGCAGAAGAGCTTTCCCTAAAGCTGCCACATCTTTTAAATAAATGATGACTAAAATCTTTGTAGTCCTGAATATATTATTAGTGAACCTGATCCTAAACAGTTGTATCTGCCAGCATTGTCACCTACAGACATTTATTGAGCAGCTTCCTCATGTAGGGCACTGAGAAAGGCCCCAGAGATACCACATGTGTGAAGCACAGTTGTGTCCTAAGGGATATTGGAGCCACATTAGGAAGGAAAGCCAAGCATAGAAAATAGAAAAATGTGATATTTCTAACTTCATATTTTAACATTTCAAATGTGGAAACTGGAATCAAGGAATTGGTTTATTTCATTGTTGTTTCCATTTTATAGCAGCGGTGCTTGTCATATTGCTTGATCTTGTATCCCCTGTAAATATGACCTTTCTCTGGCTAGGGCAACAAAATGGATGTTTTCTCTTAATAATTATAGTTTTTAAAAATGTATAGTTTTATTTCTGAATAAAGAGTTCAAAATCTAATAATTAGAGCTACTAGATTCATTCATCTGTGGGTGCATCTATATTTGTTATTGTCAAAACACTGATCCAATAAGAAGTCTTGTACTTCACTTTTTGCATCATTTTGAAGTATGTTAATTTTATCATATTTACATACTTGTAATTTTCCTGTCACAGAATCAAATTTCTCATTTATCCATTTTGGGGTTTTTTGGTCCAATGTTTATATCCCAGGAATTAAAAAACCTATTGCCTCATCTTTATCCAGTCTAATTCTCTTGGCTTGTACTTTTTAGTATGCTTTAATCACCTTTCCTTCCCCACATGGTTAGTAAACAACCTCCTACATTCATGAAGCCACTTAACAATTAATTATTTTATATTTACTGCCCACTGGAATCTAAATCATTATCATTATCATTAACCAACTGCTCCAAAGCATGAACCAGTCCAGTGCATGCATGGAGCAGAGAAAATGGTTCCTAGTCATGGGCAGTGAGCAGCGGCCAGATGAGCTCAATGCAAAAGGGGACAAGGTGGTTGGACCTCAGCCTAAGAACCAAGAGGGAGTTGATACCTATTTATGCCTCTGAAGTGTTGATGCAAATTTAAAAATAATGTTCAGCCAGAATTCGGTTTCGCCAATTATAAGAAAACACTGCCAATCGTTTGAAGTTGATTTATCTAATCCGAGATGATTGGATAGCCCCGTCAACAAATTTCCCAATCATATATATTTTCTATCCCTAGAAAAAGTAGGATGTAAACTTCCATTGCCCATTGTGAATCCTATTTATGAGACGTTATTAAATGACCTGGATAAACAATGCCTGGGTGGTTTGTTGTTGTTGTTATTGTTTGATTTTTGTTTTATGTGTGGCTAAGGATTACCAGTTACTACTGTGAATCTCTCTCACAAAGACAACTAGGAGAAGTTTGTGTAAATGCTAGGCAAAACAAAAACACTACAGATTTTCTCTCTTTCTATTCCTCTTCCTCTCTCCATCTCCCCTATCTTGATTCTGTAGCTTCCTGAAGAAACACAAATACACATGTGTATATGTAGTTTTTTTAAAGAAGGAGTGTATCTTTAAATAAATAGAGTGAATCCCTGTATAGGGTTATTTTAGTTTAGAATTTTTGCTTTTGCTTTGGTTTTTGTTTTCCACAGGACATGTCATCTTCATTCACTTCAACAGAGACATACTGAGATACATGCTAGGCACTGAGGCTAGGCAACCACAGGACCTGAACTCCATGAATATCACATGAACAGAACGTAAGTAAATATATGAGTTACCCTCTCCAAAGCACTTACATATCAGAAACTCATGAATATCTTATAATTCAATTTTCATATTAACATTGCTTCTGAGAAAGCAATGCTCCATGATGGAAAGATTCTTGCCTGTCTTTGTCAGCTGGGACCTCTAGAACAAAATATTGTAAACTGGTGGCTTAAAGAGCAAACATTTATTTCTCAAAATTCTGGAAGCTGAGAAATTCAAAATCTAGGTGTTGTCAGATTCAATGTCTAATGAGGACTTTCTTCCTAATTTGGAGATAGCCTCTCCATGTTATTTACTCACATGGTCTTCCCTTGGTGCATGTAGGTGAATGCAGTGAGAAATCATATGTCTCTTCCTCTTTTTATAAGGACATTAATCCTACCGTAAGGATCTCACTCTCATGACTTAATCTAATTACCTCCAACAGGCATCCCCTTCCAAATAGCATCACACTGGGGATTAGGGCTTCAACATATACATTCTGGGGAGATATACACCTTTGGTCCATAAAATTGCTTAAGTATCAAATGACTAGAAGTTTGATCTTGGGCAATTTGTGACTTCTCTGGCTCTCAGCAGCCATGTATGCTGAATTCCTATCTTACCTATCTCATGGGCTTGTGGGTGAAGATCCAACAATTTTTTTAAAAAAATAGAAACATATCAAAACTGCTTTCAAAAAGGGATAGTTTATAAAAAAGCAAATATGCAAATGTGTATTAAATATATTTTTAAATGATAAAATATATAAAGCATGACTACTGATAGACATATATTTTCACATGGGCAAGTAAGAACCTCAGCCTCCATCCCATATTTCCTTATTCTTAGATCCAATGCAACTTTATTGTACATCAAATTTGAGACTCAGGATGGCAAACATATTTTCTATCTCATCCCCATGGTTTGGGCACTGAAGTCAGTATTATAGTGAGAAGCCTGTGTTTTATTACTTTTTTCCTGGTTTTTCTTATTCAGTATATGATCCTTTCCAAAGAGAAGACCAAAGACTGTTTTGATTGCTCATTTAATAGTTGAGTAACTGAGAAACTGGATAAATAATTGGTTAATACCCTCTTCCTTAAATTTGAGTTCCAGTTTGCTAAAGAAAATTGAAGATGGGAGTCATTCAGACAGGCATTTAAAAAGTAAATATTAAGCACTTTCTGTATGATTAGCCCTAAGACGAGGTACTAGGAAAGATATCGGAATCTCTCCACGTAGGAAGAATAGAGTTAACTCATAATTTGTTTCAGATGTCAAAATTGATAACTTCAAACATACACTAAGAGGTCATGAAAAGGTTTGCTACTGACATAATGAGGCTTCCTGGGGAGAGGAGAGAAGACCTCCAAAGCTGGCGTGAAAATAGTGAGCAAGAAAATAACACAGGTTTGGAGTTTTATTGCGATTAGGGGCTAGGGTGAAAGTGAAGATTTTCTTGTGGGGCAAGTGGTCACGTAATTTGAATCCTTCTATCTGAACCAAAAGGGAGCATCTATACTCTCTTATCAATTTACCCAATTCTGGGTAGAAGTAGAAGAGGGAGTAGTGAGGCTTCAAAGCTCTCAATAGTCAGAAATTGAGAAAATGGGGCCAGACTTTCTATTACAAAATGTTATATCTTGTCCCCAAGAAGTCTTATTATGTAATTATCAAAAGTCACAGGCAAAAATGTAAAATAGCAATGATACAAAATGCAATTAATGTCAACTAGTTATCATTTGATTAATTATGTAGACATGTTTCAGATAATAGGGAAATAGAGACATTATAGATGGCCAAATTGTGAACTAGTGGGGTCATAACATGTTCTGGAAAGCAGGTGAACTAGACAGGGGTTAAAATGTGGTTAAGTTTGACTAGGCCAAAGGATAGAAAGAAATTGTTCAACCAAAATGCCCTTCTTAATCTCTGTTGAAAATGTATCCACTTTTTTTCTTTTTCTTTTCTTTTTTTTTTTTTAAACAATCTAAGTATATAACAAAATCAACTTTGGACAACGTTTGTGGTGGACTATATGGCCCACTGTGCATGGAATTTTCAGACACTGACAAAGAAAAATGGATTTTAACTTTTGAATTGAGTATTTATTATTTTTGTGATGGCTTTATTGTTTGCTCCATTCATTTTCCCTTTGCACATTTTGTTCAGAGATTCTCACAGATAGGTGGGTAGGCATAGATGTCCAAACCATAAAGCAGCTTTCCCTGGGGTCAAAGCAAATCACTGCATAAATCAACATACATGAGAATTTCACAGTCTCTCGGCCTCAGGAGGACTTTTGAAAACTGACAAACTGGAGCTTTTCAAGTTGCCTTTGTATAATTTGCAGTGTATTCTCAGCATTACTCCCTCACTACTTTCTACAGAAATGTTAGAAGACTTCAGACAGCTGCTTTTGCCTTTGAAACTTTTGGATATTTTTCCACCCACAGCTTTGTTTTTGAACCTCAACTGCCATAAGCAGCCTTATAAACTGTACTGCCAGAGCTCAGGGATAGTGCACCCTCAATCGGCCAAATATGAAGAAAATGTTGCTGAAGAAATCTCCTGGTATGTGCCTCCTACTCTACACTGAGGATTTGGAATGGACTCAAAAGTCCTCCCTCTTATCACAAAAACTGGGCCCACAGGGTCTTGAACAATTTGTAAAACACAACAAAAGGAATAAAGATAAAAAACTCTGTGTACCCTCTGGCAGGGTTTTATGCATTCATACACAATTTCAGTGGGCATTCTATTGCTGCATGGGAGAAATTGAGCTGCAAGGATATTCTTTCCTTGTTTTGCTTTTTAGAGAAAGAGACAGTTCCATAGTTTTAGTTGTACATTGAAAAAAGTGTGTTTTTAAAACAATCTTACTTTATTTTGGCTCAGATGATCAGTGGAAGAGTGAAGTGATAGAGGATAATGGGGTTCAAGGAGATAACGGAGCTCAAGGAGATGATGGGGTAGCACCCTGTTGCTGGGAAAGTGCTTCGTTTTTCAAGTAAGAATCCTTACCTTTGGGGATTCATAATATTCCAGTCTTTTTCCCTTACCTGAAAAAGAGTGGCTATGTTTATCGGCACTTAACTTTGCTACTCTATTTTCTAGGAATACAACATTGAAGGTACTTTTTGTTTTTTGTTTGTTTGTTTGTTTGTTTGTTTCAGGAATCTCCCGTAAATTGTAAAATTGTTTGATAGATGTATGAAGAAATCTGGGTTGGTATGAAGGGCAGAGAAGGAAGTCTATTAGGAAGAAAACTTATCACAATGATGTGTCATTTGCATAGGTCCAGCAGAGAGATTATTGTCAAATGACTCACAAGCAATGACATTGTTCCCTATGCTTTATGGAGAAAGTGGAGATACACACACACACACACACACACACACACACACATATGTATATAATATTTTAAAGCAATGGACATGTAGCCACAAAAGTGGAAAATAATTATGTCAGAAAATGAGAATACATTTTTATTAAAGTCTTTCTCTAAAACAATGCAACATTGTGGTTGTTGATATTGCTGTTTCACAAGAAAAATTTTTTTATTGGACATTATCGCAGATTGCATTAAGAATGTAACCTTTTGAATTCTAGTTTTCTTACTTCTAGGTTAATACTATTCTTAACAACTTTGACTTCAACCAGGGAAGATTTTATTGGAATAAAGACAATATGAAGGCCCAGGTAGAAAGTACAGATTTGAGCCAGTGCCTACTTAAGGAGATGTAACTTTGGGTAATTTGGTTAAGTGGGAAGCTTAGAAGAAACACTGAGCTGATACTGCCATCCTAGTGATAAGAATATCAGAAATACTTTCCAATCGAGTGGCAAGATATACAAAATACAATGAAACAACAGAACACAAGATAGTAGCATAAAGCAAATGACAGGGTCATAAAATCTTGAGCATACTGATGTGGAGATCCAGAAGACATGGAGAGATTATAAAACAGTGAAAAGGTGGGATAGGTTTAAATGGAAAAAGAAATGGGCAAACAGTTAAAAAGAACAAAGATTATTTTTTTTCTCAGAAGTAGCAGAAATGAAAAGGGATAAAGGTAACCAATATGCTGAGATTTTAAGTGGACAAGATAGAAATAAAGATGGTTTGTTTTAGATAGTATAAATATCCTCAGCTAGTTAAGAAAATGAGGCATCTGCTAACAGTATAGGTGACAAGAAAGGGGTTTTAGATTGGGGAGACTACAGAGGGTTTGGAATATTTAATATGAGGAATGAGGACAAAAGGACATAACTGAAAGAACTGAGAAGGAGGTGAAGATCAAACTTGGTTTGGATAGAAAAGATGAAGAATGGAAGTCGTATATTGGGTATTTTTTTCCGTCTTTTATTTTTTATTTTTATTTAAAAATAAATATATATATATATTTTAATTGCATTTTAGGTTTTGGGGTATATGTGAAGAACATGCAAGATTGTTGCATAGGTACACACATGGCAGTGTGATTTGCTGCCTTCTTCCCCATCACCTATATCTGGCATTTCTCCCCATGCTATCTCTCCCCAACTCCCCACCCCCTGCTGTCCCTCCCCTATTTCCCCCCGACAGACCCCAGTGTGTGATGCCCCCCTCCCTGTGTCCATGTGTTCTTATTGTTCAACACCCACCTATGAGTGAGAACATGCAGTGTTTGATTTTCTGTTCTTGTGTCAGTTTGCTGAGAATGATGGTTTCCAGGTTCATCCATGTCCCTACAAAGGACACGAACTCATCGTCTTTGATGGCTGCATAATATTCCATGGTGTATATGTGCCA